>OY720663.1:1287567-1557154 GCA_963170745.1 Phymatocera aterrima
ATGAAAGCGAACGAGAAGAGGGAGAGAATAGAAAAGAGAAAGAAAACGGTGTTAAATGAGGTGACATTTGTTTAGAAAAGAAAATTTCGGAGAGAGGGTAATATTTTATTGTAAAAAAAAAAAAACTGTACCTACTCCTGTGAGGTAGCCAGCTATTGTGTATTTTGAAATATCACCTCAAAATGAAGAAATAAATGAATTTAAATGAAACGAAGATAACGGGGGGGGGGGGGGGGGGGGGGCTAAAGAAAATTGAGAGATTAGAAGAAAACGAACGAAAAGAGAAGGAACAAAACAGAACAAAAAAAATAATAAAAACGAAAAAGGACAAGAAAAAAAGAGAAAAAAATAAAATAGCAAGATCCAAAGAGGATATAAATACCGAATAATCAAACGATGATCTCATTACGATTAAAAGAATAATTAACTAAAAATAAACTAAAATAAAGAAAAGAAAAACGAAAGAAAGAAAGAACGAAAGAAAGAGGAAGAAAAATAAGAATAATTTAATAAATAAATAAATGAATAAATAAATAAATGAATGAATAATTAAATAAATAAATAAATGACTAATTAAATATGAAATATTATACCTATGAGTATCTATTGTTAAGGTTTTTTTCTTGTTTTTTTTAATCTTCTATTTCTTCAGTTTTTTATCTTACTTAATACGATTATTATTAGTAGTAATATTATAAAAATATAATGAGATTAATTAAACGAAATAAATTGATACGTAATTGATAACTGCTGCTGCTTTTGCTGCTGCTGCTGCATCGGCAGTTCATTTTATGTATAATGAAAATAATATTGATTATTATTATTATTATTATAAGATATTTATATAACAAGGTTTAGGTTTAGGGTTTTGCTATCACAATATATATATTATATATATTATTATATATACGATATATACTACTTTACACACATATGATTCAGAATATGGTATTTGTTTGTTTATTCTTATCTTTATGCCACCGCGTACGTGCCCACGACGAGGTGTATTTTTAATGATAGTCGTAGTATAGAGGACATATATGAGACATTCCATAGATAGTGCCGTGGGTCTTGGGCCACGAAATTTTGATTTCAAATTTTCGTTCATATTTTATTCAACACATCGAAATGAACGAACTGTGCAAATTTCGTAACTTTTGCTACGTAAGTAACAGAGAAACGCTTATTTTTGCGTGTGTCGCATTTTCTTTGCTTTTGAAATTTCCGTCTGACTGAAAAAGAAAAAAAATACATCGGTAACACTATTTTCCATCGAAAATGCGGTGAATTTTTCGAAAAAAATATTTTCTAAATTTTTAATACAAATTTTCACCATGAACAATGAGTTTGAAAGTCGAAGAATGACTGCGTTTTCCAGAAACTTTTTGGCTTTTGTTTTTTATTATATTTTATTTTATTTTTTCGAAAAACACGAAAATAGGCGATTCTCTTGTTACTTACGTAGCAAAAGGTCTGAAATTTTCACAGTTTGTTAATTTCAATGTGTTCAAGAAAATATAAGCGAGAATATGAAATCGAAATTTCGAGGCCCAAAATTCACGCCACTATTTATGGAATGGCTCATATATGAAAAAAAGAAAAAAAAAATTTCGTGTATAAATGCGTAGTAGAGCCGAGGATCGCAGCGTATGATATTAATTATATGATTGGCCAGCTGCTGATCCCGTGGACAGTTTTCAAATGATCTCCGGTAGTTATATAGAATCTGAAAAGTTTTTTATACGTATTAGAAACATACTACGTACGTAGGTATTATATATATATATATGGGCGAATATCTGCAGTGAAACCTTTTTCAACGCATTCATGTATACCTTGAAAAGTTATTGAGCAATCGATCGAACGGCGTGAACCCAGTGCCGTCATTGGATAACGCGGGGCCCCGGGCCAAAAGTTCTTTGGGGGCTCCCGTAGTAGTATTTTTTCACCTATAGTTGACAAAAACACAAATTTGAAGTCGGAATAGCATTATTCTGCTTGAAAATTTTCAATATAGTTCTAAAATTAAATTTTCGGTCAAAGAAAATTAATTTTTCTGCCCAATGCTGGGGCCCCACTGAGAGCCGGGGCACCGTGCGCCCGTGTCTGAAGACAGCACCGCGCGAGAAACATCCGTTAAATTTGAAAACTTGAAATTTTTTCGTTCGTTCAACTGAATTGGGTGACAATGCACAACGATATACTTGATGAATTGTCACTCCGTCGAAGTTAATCTGCATTGATTTTCGATCGAAAAACTAAATTTTTACCGAGGATCTTGTGTCGCGAATTCAACGCGGTCGCCATTTCGCTGCACCAGATGAACCGCTGTTGTATCAAAGATCCGTCACGAATGGCAAATTTATGTACTACTCGAAAAATATGACCGAAATGAAACTCGGCTCTCGATGCGCCTCGATTCGTCAGCTCGCTGAATAAAAATCGTCCGTCGATAGACGATTTGGAAATTAAGTTTGTCCAACTGGCGCTGTCGTAGAGACCGTGAACGGTGAGTCGGATGAGAGTAGAGAAAATTACCCCTTTTACCACGCGGTGTGATAGTAACACTTTCTGGAATGTGCTTTTGAACCAGCTCCGCGGATTTTTTTCGTTGGAAAATGAAAGCCGTAATTTTGTCGCGATCAACTCAATTAAAAAGTAGCGAATTAGATTGTAAATCCAAGAATTTCCGACCTTAGACAGCTCTAGATTGCAAAATAATTGTGAATACGGAACAACTAGGAAATCAGAAATTGAAAAATTCGAAAATTCTTTGTGAAAATTTGAAAATTCAGAATCTTCTCAGGCCGATTCGATATTTAGCATACGGTCATTAATTTTTGATTCTGAGATGCCCGAAGCATGTACTCGAAAAATATTCTACTCAAGTTACATTTTTCCTTCTGTTTTTCAACTCCGTCGAAACATCAACGTTTTAGAGATATGCCCATATGTATATAACAATATTCTTCATAATATATGTATATAGAAAAATATCAGTCTCTTTACTCAATTACCGTATTTCGAGAGACTATTTTCTCTATTCCTATATTATATATATACCCGATTATAATATTAGTTTAGATAAGTAAATTGTATTATATACATATATACACGCGCGGGGCAAGCGGCGAGGGGGGGGGGGGGGGGGGGAGCACGCGAACTTGGCCGATCTCAAATCGTGGGCTTTTATATGAATTGCGATCTTATAGGGAATTATGGATCCTGTTATATCAATTGAAGAAAAGAAAATCTAATCTGAGGGTCGCACTTGAGGAAATACTGGTTTTTTTTCTTCACATTATCAATTTCAAGACTCGCGATTCTATTTCTGTACTATATTATGTTCTTTTTTATTTTGGAAACTCGATACGATTTTTGCGATGATACCTAACCTGACCGGTTCATATAAGATGATATAGACTTGAAAGATTTTAATTTTCGCACAAATTTGATACAATGCAGTGGAAAGTTCGTGTCATTTCAAATTCCAGGCAATATGGAAAATATCCTGAAACACGCGTCCTCTGATTTTCACAGTACGTGTCTCTGCGTGTGTGTAAACCGCAGGGGAGACTAAAGATATTTTTCAACGTTTTTATTCATTTTTTTCTTTTTTCGTCGGTTTTTTCATCTCTGTTTTTGTTTTCTTTCCTCTTCCATTCTCTCGAATATTCGGAAAGAATGTGTAACAAGAAAGACGTGAACTGGATTAACTGAAACGCTCTTTTTCTGTTGGGCTCCATTTTTGATACACATAGGATATGTAACATGTATAATGTTTTTGTATTTTTTTGTCTTTGCATCTTTTTTATACGGACGTTTTTATGCATCGATATATTAATGAACAATAAATAATATTAGAAATAAATAAAATGAATAATGAAAAATTAGGTATATATACGTAATAATAATAATAATAATAATAATAAGGAAGAGAGAGGGGAAAGAATTCGTAATAAAATCAAACATATTGGAGTATATACTAGGTATATATATATATATATATATATAGCTCTATATACATACATATGTAGAGTAAATAAAATAATAAAGTGAATAAATCAAATTTATGATATACGTATAGTAATAAAATGAACAAAATCTCAACAATATACGATATATTATGCCTATGCACGCGAAAATCATTTTTTGAAAATGATTTATCATGACATTAGTGCCGCGCGGGTGTTCCCGAATTTTCGGGACGGGTTTGCGTCGAGTCGAGTTTTCTTTTTTTCCAAGACCCTGAAATTGCCGGGATTCCCAAAATCTTCGGGAACCGTGAATGTCGAAATCTTCGGTAGACCCGATGAAAATAAAAATCCGAAAATTTTCAGGAAACCCCGCTAAACGGGGTAAATCAGTTTCCGACGGCATAAAAAGTAGTCGTTACAAATATTCGATATTTTTGAAGAATATGTATATTATATATATATTATAATTGGAAGCAATTAAAAACAGGGGGGTATAAAAAAAGAGAAACAAAATAACAAAATGATTGTGTTCACGCGACAATCAGCGTCACGTCGCGGTAAAAAGCGGGGGGTGTCAAAAATTAAAAATTAAAAAAAGAAAAAAACACAATAATAATCCTATCAATAAGAGCGATGATGAATGGAAATCAAATTCCCTGTTTTGTTTTCATATTGTGGAAAAGGGAAAAACAAATTTTGCAGTACAGTATATACAATGTTCGTTCGTCATTATATGTGTGAAAAAAAGTATTGAAAAATTTAATTTCTCACTTCGTACGAATCATCGTACGTATAAATTAATTGCTATCGATGCTATAGTATATACGTAAATAATTTTACAACAAATTTTTCGATCAATTTTCGTAAATACATTGATTTCTTCATTGTCTTCTGTAATTTCTTGCATACACGAACACGTTATATTTTTTTGAGATCCGATAGCTGTATATTGTATAATCGAGTGTGTCGATGTGAACGTAGAGTGATAATGGTGAAGAATAATTCAAACTGAACGAAAAAAATAAAATTAATAAGTAAATAAATGAAAATGTGCTTGTAAATATTTGCTTTTTTGAAACTTATACATCATGGTAGTGGTAAATAGTAGTAGTAATTGTCGTAATAATATGAATAATTATATTGATAACAATAATATTAATAATCATAATTATAACAATTTTCGTGTAACGGGCGTCTGTGTATTCTTGTTTGGGGGGAGGGGGGGGGGGGAGTCATTTCTTCATATTTTTCTTTTCTACTAGTAGCAATAATAATAATGTTAGCAATGATAATAATAATAATAACAACAATAATAATAGTAATAATAATCATAATAATGATAATTGAATGTTAACATAGTAATCTATTCTATACGTATGCAACTATATAATATTACATATAGTATATGTATACACTTTTCAACTTAACGGAAAGAAGCATTTTAGAGCATAGTCAGCCATATTGGAAATAATATGAATAATAATAATGATAATAATAACAACAACACGGTATTGAATATGATAAATAAATAAATATATATATATATATATATATATATATATATATATATTATATCTTAACGCGTGTATTATAAATAGTATAATAATGGAAATTATCGCGCATTGCCGAATTCTATTTCGATGATTGTAGGTGAGAAAGAAAAGAGAAAACAGGACGGTATTGTTTGAAACAGGTATAAGGGAGCGTAATAAATGGAATAATAAAATAATAATGATAATAATAATAATAACAATGAAACGAAGAAAATTATGAAAATGAGGAGAAAAATGGAATAAGAATGAAAATAAGAGAAAAACAAACGGTAAAAGAATACGGAGAAGAACATAGAAAAGAATAAATGAATTATCAAGCGAAAGTATTTATATGTGTATAATGAGACGACGAAGATAATAATTCTTTATAATAATCTATCATCATCGGCAAGGACAAAGAGAAAAAACAAGGAAAGTTCTTAATCCACAAGAAGATGACAAATCCTGTCGCGTTGAAAATCCATAGAAAGGTGAGAAAAAAAAACCTAGAGGAGAAAATTAATTTGTAAATTTCTTTTGATTATTGCTAGAGCAATAAAACCCGCGCCACTTCTATAATGACGCCGAAATGAGATTTGATTATTGGTAATTAATTTGTAATCACGTTCTTTCAAAACAGAAGGATAATAAAATAAATGAATGAATACAATGGGGATAAAAAAGTGGGGTTAGGTAAAAGGAGAAAATTCGCGTAAAAGAGAAGAAAAGGAGAAGATATAAGCTGTAACTGTGACATTGTGGATCGTGGGGGGCAGGCTGTAAACATATGTATAGTAATATTGAAAAAAAAAAATATATACATATATATATACATTGAAAACCAAAATAACAATTGAACAATTTTCCTCAAACTTATAATTGATTCGCCAATGAATCGTGATACGAAATGGCGTAGTTTATCGTACAGAATTATGAGAATTGATATTGTTTTTATTTACACTCGCATCGTTCGGGAAATGTTCGAAAACTGTGGAATTTGACATTTTTTCATCGTGCCGGTGCCAAAGAATGGAAAGAAATTTCATTCACCGAAATCCGTAGTTTCATTTAAACGAAATATCGTTTTAAAGTGGTCAGGTGGAGGAGCTATAGCGGCCATTATGGGGCGCCCGCGGAGGTTCCTTATTATCAATTTAGTATTTAAGTAGTTTATATGCGAAAGCCTTCTCGATTGTTTCAAATGAATCGAACAATGATAATATCACATTTATCTGACTCCTTTTCTTTTCCTCTGAATTGAATTGAAAATTTGCCGAAAACATACAAATACAAGGAAGAAACATAAATAATAATAATGATAATGAAGAAAACCGACAGCCCGCCCACCCGAGATCCCCGCGCGTCAAAGCGTCACTGTGATCTCTTATATTATATTATATTATATTATATTATATTATATTATATTATATTTAATAATAAAATTGATTTTAAGTTACAATGATAAGCGAGGGATACCTAGTTATTATTATTAATGATAATGATTAAAATTAATGATTAATCGTAATGTATTAACTATACCATATACATACATATATATAACATAATTATTGTAACACATATACCTATATGATTATTATTAATATTATATATCATATATATTATTTATATAAATAAATAAATATGATAATATATATATTATTATTATTAATATTATATTGTAATAAAATTGTGAAAAAAAAACGAAAAAAAAACAATGAAAACAAAACACACTCTGATTAATTGATCGATCATTATATCATTGCTATTATTATTATTATTATTTTTACTATCCTGTTTATTTTCCGAAGAGTCTATTCACTGCCACTTCGTAATACTTTATAATTATCGTTATTTTGATTATTATTATTATTATTATTGTTATTGTATTGTTATTTTTTGTTTGTTTTCAATTTAATTTTTTTATTTTAATAGTTATCATCATCAACTTTCAAATGATCTCCTAATATTCCTGGGCAACCTCTATATACTGTAACATATATACCATATATATACCTATATATATAGAAAGAAAGAAATTGACGTTAATGTTTGCTCAGTTTTTTTTCTTTGTTTTTTAACTGGTATTCTTGTTTTTTTTTCTTTCAATTTAGATTTATTTTTGATGTATTATTATCATTATCATTATTATTATTATTATTATGATTGAAAATGATATGACAACGTATGATGTACGCGGTGTGCCCCATGAATGTGGTTAATTATATACTATAGTACATCATAGTATAATGAAAAAAAAGCTAAAAATACGGTAGATATATATAGTGTGATCTAATATTGAATTAGGTATAAATAATCGACTAGTCTTTACCGGACCAATAACAATTGTTAATTAATTTATCGATCGATCGATCGATTGATTGATTGATTGATTAGTTGATTGATTGATTAATCGATTGATTGATTGATTGATTGATCGGCTAATTGAATAATCAATCAAATATATAAAAAACATATTTCGAGATTATTGTGAATTTTTTTTCCACTGTTTATTATCTTTTTTTGTGACTTGCTTTTCCGCGATTTTCGTTTATTGTTCGTTAATTATTTTCATCATCATTTCACGTATTCTGTGTACATGCATTGTATGTAGCGAGTATACGATACAGCTGTAGATATGCGAATTAATGCATTAACTGCCTATAGTATATATTGATATGTGTATGGGTATAGGCGTTGACAAAAGAAACGTCAGGATATGGCGATGTAGTATGAAATTACTCACGCTACGATAAACCCTATATTCATGTAACAGTGAAATCCAAGAATATGATTGGTAACGATTGACAACAATTGATATACATACATACACTATTGTATACTGTACTGTAAATTTAACGATATATTATTTTATCTTTTATATTTTCAATCATCAAACGTTTTCTATAATTATTGAGAAGCAGTTCTTCATACTATTATAACTATACATACGTCGATTCTTTTTTTATTTTTATTTTTTTTATTTTTTTATTTTTTGTCTTACAAATCTTTCTTCCTGTATATTTTTGCACAGGTATAGGATGTTATATGAACGGTCGAACGGTGCGCGTTGCTCATATTATTATTATTATTATTATTATTATCGTGAACTTAGGTTACATTTTATATACATATATTAATATCGAGATTAATAGCATAATATACTATGCTACATATACATTATATATTTGTATTACGGACGTGATATATTATTTTTATTATTATTAATATTATCATCATCGATTAATTTTGCTTGCATTTTAACGCCGGGTACACGTTTTCCCGCATGCATACAATAATTTATCAGATTTGATATCAATATGGTATTATTATCACGATTATCATTATTATTATCATTATGAGGTATTATTTACGCAGAATATCGAAATCATGCTTGAAAAATGAGAAAGAAAAAGAAAAAAAAACGTTACCTCTAGCCAAAGTACTCTCATCAATATATATGCATATATATATTTAACCCCCTCCCCCCCACCCCCCAGACATCACCTCCGCAGGAACGAAATGAAAAAAACAAAAGAACGGAACAAAAAACAAAATAAAGAAATGAAAAGGCACACGCGAATATATGAATTATTTTATAATTATCATCTGCTATTATACTATACCTATATAATTATTGTTATACAGGGGGTGATAAAATTGATCAGTAATTTATTGTATCGATCGTTGCACCATATTGATGCAATAGTAATAATATTATATTTATGCCACTATAATAGGTTAGGGTATATACTTTTATATGAATATTGCAAGTTTATAATGATGCAATGCTGCATTCAGCCAATTGTGATATAGTCTGAGATACGATCGTAGAAAATTGTATCGTTATAGAATAGTGAACGAGAAACAGTGAAAATAGTATATTGTGTGATGAGGGAGAAAAAAATAGGTGTTTTGTCTGACGAGCACGAATGTAGGTACTGATGCACGAGGCGAAGCTCAGGGCGAAACATTCGCACGACGCAGAAAACACCTATTTTTCACCCTGTATATAGTCACGCGCAATATTTTTTATCGCACATGCACGAAATGACGCCCGGTTTGCCAAGCAAATTTTTTAGCGATCAGCTGTCGTCGTAGGGAGTAAAACAGCGTTTTTTCACCGTTTCCGTGGGTGGAAAATGGATATTGGCGTTGCGCGCGCGTGCGCGAAGTCTTTCGGGCGACGCCCCCGGATGGCAAACTGCCGTTTTGCTCCCGCTCCGAAGGCGCGGAAAGTCGGCTCTTTCGTGCATGTGTGATAAAAGAGAGAATAAACAAGAAGAGTACGAACAGAAAACAGAAACCATCAAACCAATGTATCGATGAAATTGAAAGAAAACAAAAAAAAACCAGCAAAATAAATATAAATAAAAAAGTATCTACGCGTGGGTTAATGTATTATGTATAGTATATTATTATTACTATTATTATTATAACATTTCGTCGAGCTGACCAAATCCAAAGAAGTCGACCAAATACAAGAGAACATGAAAAAAAAAAAAAATAATAAAAAAAAAAACAGATAAAATAATAAAATATTGTTGAGAAACAGAGAGCGAGTTTTCCGATCGACTCTCGTATTATACATATATCGTTATTGCACATCTACCATATTACACTGTACACCAATATTTATAAAATGCTTGAGGTGCAACGAACTTTAATTTCTCTGTCCCTTCCTCCACCGTCACGACAAACAAACAACTCTTCTTCTGTGTGTCAATATAATACTGTATAATTATACAATATACAAATTCCAATGCTATTGATAAACTTGCAATTTGTGTTTTCTCGGGCATTTGTCATTCAGCGGTCTATGCCGAATTTCTGAGATTACACGGTCACACGAGATTGCAGTTCTCTCTCTCTCTTTCTCCTACTTTATCTTTACTATTTATTTGTCAATTTCAAGTTTTCATTTCGAGTTTGCAAAAGTTTAAAAACATACACTGACATGTATATACATGCATATAGATATAATTAACCATTTATTATATGTTTATATATACATTAATTAAATAAGTTGAGTTCGTACGATGCTGTGTTATCAATTTTAAGCGAAATTTTTCAATCCTTTTGATCATTATCACTATTATTATAATTAATATTATCATGAGCATTAATATGAGAGAAAATTGTGTATTTTCATGAGTTTTATTTTCACGTATAGGTGGTATACGGGAAACGAGATAGAAAGAGAGAGACAAATTTTTAACAAATAAATGAATCAACAATGAATATTGGATACTAGGGGGGCGCGTTGGAAAACGAAATGACAATGAGAGAAAATAGCGCAGTGAAAATAGAAATGAAAAAATAGTAATAATTATACCTATATATATATAGTATAATATAATATAGATTGTGATTCACTTGTTTTTTTTTTCTTGATGATGAGGAAAAAATATTCTATTTCGCGGGAGATGAAAGGAAGAGGTATCTAGATATAGGAGGATAAAAGATATAATTATTCCCACTACATATATATATATATATATATATATATATATATATATATATATATATATATATATATATATATATATACTACCGTATCTATTATTTTATACTATACCGCTATTTGTGCTGCTGATAATATTACTCAATTATACACGAATTAGATATAGTTATTGAATATGAATATAAATATAAATTTAGGTATATGTATGTATCATACGTATCTATCTATCTATATTATTATATATTATAGGCATCTCTTCGCTACCCGCAACTCTTTCAATAATTAATTTTATTGTATCTTTGATCAGACATTGATTCTCATTGGCGATTGATATAGTATATATCTGGACATATTATTGTGAGTTTTGATTATTATTATTATTATTATTATCATTATTATTACGATTATCATTATTATTGTAATTTCTTTCATTTTTTAATCATTTTATTATTATTATTGTTTAAATAAATGTGAACACGATTATTAAATCCGTATATACTCATACTATATACCATGTACAAATGTTTTTTATTGCGTTCTTTTTTTCCAATTATTTATAATCACCTGTCTGATTATTATTATCACCATTTTTGTGTTACATCGAAAAGAAAAATTGATTTTTTCATATACATATAGATATTTCTTTTCTGTTGTCATAATTGTTATATTGGTATAAATTGAGAACCGTAAAAGTAAATCTCTTCGTACGGATTCAACGAACAGTTTCGTTTACCGTTTCAATATTATAATATTACTGACGATAATGATTGAACTCTGATATTAAAGTATATCATAGAATCGGAGATTAGAGGTTAGAGGTTAGATGCACCATTAATAGTCCTTCATTTTCGTGTCACAATCCGTTTCTCCAATTATAAAATCGAAATGCTCGATGGTTTCTCTGTCGTGCAGGCAGCAGGGAATCGCTCAGTCTATTCATTCTTCAAATTGTTATTACCAGACCAGAGATATCGGGGTCCGAAGTTACGAGGCGGAGTCCAATACGTTAATTGCAATTGAAAAAAAGGCCGAAGCCGGAAAATTCGCTATGACATACTTCAAGATAGATATATCTCTAGATATATACTCGTATATATCTACTTTCTGGTACGGGTTCGTACGTGGAGTTTGACAAGGCACTCTACTCTAATTGTAAGCTAGGTTAAGGTAGGTAGATGGAGTTTATAGGGTGTCTAATGGGCTTCTGGAGACCGAAGACACAGCATCTGGGCATCTCATTACTAGAGATGCGACCGCAGACCAATCTACACCTGAACATAGCCTGATCTGGACCACAAGACACTGCCATCGGTTGCAGATTAATTATTAATGGTATCTACAGACGCTTGTGCTGTGCATCAAGCAAGTCGCTATTAGTGAAAGATTATTTGATAAACGCGCGTGATTATGTGTTAGAAGAATTATTCTTATAACATTCAAAAGTCAGGGAAGTGCCAACAAATTTGGTCTTGAGTTCACAAAAGCGAGGGAAAATATCTATTTTCACAAGACTGAAATAGGCAAAACATGTCTGTAGTCTGTGAAGGTTAGGCAAGTGTCAAAGTTTCTTTTTCACAGGCTTGGAAAAGTCGGAAAGCGTCGAACAACTGTTCGTTCAAATTCAGAAAAGCTCGGAATATGCCAAAGCACTGTCTTCGAGTCTGGAAGATCCAGGAAAACTAATTTTTCTTTCAGCTTCGAAGAGTCTGAAAAATGGTGTGAGAATTGTGTCGTCCGAGTCCGAACAACTCAAGGATTTTCATCTCAGTTGGAGAGAATGAGAAAAAACAAACAAACAAAATAATTGAACGAGTCTGAAAAATCGGTGAAAATCTTATCCAGAATATGAGCGATCGAGTCTAAACTTGGAATCAAATTATACGACCAGAAAAATCGACCCAAATTCAATGAAAATTTTGTCTCAAATCTCTGTAAATCAAAAAAGTAGGATTTCTCCTCTTGAGTCTGAAACAATTAGAGAGATATCCAGAAATGTTTCTATGTGAGTGACTGGAAAAGTGAGGAATACACTCATTCTTTCTTAAACTACCAAAGCTCTGAAAAGTATAAATATAATTCTCCGAAACCTGGGAACGTGGTGGGGAAAAAGCTTAGTGAATCTCTGCCATTGATGGAAAGAGTCGGGGAAACGTTGAAATAAATTTTCTCGAATTTGGGGACGCCGAAAAAGTGTTTAATGTGATTTTCCGAAGTCTAGCGAAGTCAACAAAATGTCTACAAGCTATTTTCCCAGATTAGAGAGGCCACGAAAATGTATGCACAGATCATTATCTCAGGTTTGAAGAAGTTTCTGGAATTTCTATAGTCTGGGATACCGGAAAACATGTCTACGAATTATTATCGCGGTCTACAGAAGTTCACGGAATCGTCGGAGACAACTTCTCGGATTTGGAGATGCCAGACGAGTGTTAAAGATACGTTTCTCAAACCTAGTAGGATAAACAGGTTGAAAAAAAGTGAAATAGCCACAAAATAAATGGCGCGTATTCGTCCCTGATCGGTTTTTCCACGTGTTACTACATTATGCATCGAATCCTCCCCATCCCCTCTCTCTCTCTCACCCTCAAAATCCCGAACCAATGTACACAGGGTAGCCCGTCGTAGGCCTATACCATGCAGTTGCATTTGAGTAACAATATCCTGGCTCACATCACATCGTGTCGCATATGATATCCATATATGCAGATCATGGAAGCAGCAGCAGCAGCAGCATCAGGAGTCGGAGCAGGAGAATCACGAGCAGCAGCGATATGACAACATTTACATAGATACTGTATCCACTGTGTTCATTTTCCACAAGCTCTGAAATCCCTCTACTTCTCTCTCTCTCCCTCTCTTTCTCTCTTCATTAATAAAACTCAATTCTCCCTCCCTCTCTCTCTCTCACTTTTCACTGGAAATTGATGATGGTCTACCAAAAATTGCTGCAAACGGAACGGAACTGAAGTGAACACTGGCGGTGTGCATTTGATTGACGTTATTGGTTGGTTCTCGCACCGCCGTCACCGAAGGTTACGTATTCAATACTATACGCATTTGACGTCGAGCGTGCATTTATTTACATATTGGGTGAAAACAGCGAGGGAAGAAGAAAAGCGAATTTGAAAAAAGAGGAAAAATCATCCGCACACAAATTTGCAGGTTTCACAAGCGAAACACGGGAGAACTAACATGAGTAAGTAAAGTAGGCAGGTGACCAACACTGGATTGGTCGAAAAATATTTGAAAAAATGTTGAAAATGAATTCAAAAACATATAGTTTGTATTATGGGGGTTTCCGGCTCGTTGTCAGATCGACTCCCTCCAGATCTCGCCCTTTCTGACTGTAAGTGAAAATTTTCCGCTTTTCCCTCTTGCTCTGAATGAAAACTTGTATTCTCATTCTTTGGAACCCGCCGCGTACAATCTGTACGAAAAAGGACATCACCAGAAGAAGAAGAAGAAGAACCTGTATTCTTTTCAGAATTTTTTGAGTTCCTCCAGTCTCGAGGATTTTAAAAGTCAAATTTCGACGGAATCTAAATCCCAAGTGAAATCCAACGTTCTGAAAACAAAAATTCCAGAAATATAGAATTCTGGAAAATGGGATTTAGGAGTGAAAACTCGAGATTGCAGCTAACCTACGGAGAAAGTCGAAAATTTGTCGATGTCTTCGATCCGTGAAAATTACGTTTAGGCAGCAAAATATTTTTCGAGTTTCTCCACGCTTCTTCTGTCGTTCTCTGATCAACCGGGTCTACTTCACTATCGTCGGTAGTCGTAATCTTCTCATTGATTAATCGTAACGATTATCCATCAACTGACCATTGTCACGGTCCAAATTTCACTCTGATTTTTGTAATCTCGTGGCTTGTATACTCCTCTCCTCTCCTCTCCACTCCTCTTTTCCTTTTTGTTTGTTTTTCCTGTTCTATCATTCAACTTGTTCAGTCGTTTATTTCCTCGTTCCGAAATTAGCTGGCGGTACAGTCAGCAGTCTTGTGTCTTTCTAGCTCTATCGGGTCTTCGATGAGCTCTGTCTTTCTCCCGCTGAAATTTCAACGCTCACAGCTTACCCCGGAACGCAGCAGCCTATACCTAGATATAGTATAATGTAATAAATGACGTAAAACGGTAATTTACCACCTGCGGTCTGAAACCGACGTATACACATCTAGGCGGGCAGGTATGGGTACTAGGTACCAAAGTACATGCTACTACATGAATGCGGACACGTCATCGCGCGGTTTGAAGCTCTGAATCACTAGTATTATAGGCTGCAAAGTCTGACTAGTATTCGATACACAATTATTGCGCAAAAATAGGCAAAAAAGATACGGAAAAAGAGCTATCTATCCATCTACCTACGACTATAGGCAGTACGTACGTGTACTAATGGTTCTTTGTTTGTTCGTTTGTTTGTTTTAATTGAACTCAATTCAGATCAGAGTATCCGCGATTATCAGTAGTCGACATTATTTTTCAATCTTTTTGACTCAATTTACTTTGTGTTCCCAATTCGGTTGAACTCTCTCCTTCTTTTTCGACCTCTTCTTCTTTCGTTTTTCAATATATGGCGTGCGGAAATTCAATTCGAATGTACCGAAATCACCATTTACCAAAATTTTCAATGAAATAAACTTAATGAACTTTTTGTACTCATTTTTATATCTGTCGATTTTGACTTTGGGTTTCTGATGGAATCGTGGGGAGACAGCAATAAAAAAGTGATATGTATACGCAATGGAAGAAGTGAGAGGTGGAAGCAAATTAAATGAACAGAGAAAAAGGAACGTGGGTTTGGTTTTCTGAGTCCCCCCATTTTCTATCTTCCGATTCTTTCGGATGATATCTCCTATACATCTCTTTCCACCTTCGAGACTCACCCAGCCACCTACAAAACTTGATTAGATGTTCGCTCTCTTAGAATAAAGAACAATGGAGTGAATCCGGTCTAATAAAAAAGATCAAGAATAGAATAGAACAGAATAGAAAAGAGTAGAATAGATCCTCCTTCATAGCTCATAGCCATATACCTCGTTCTACTAATATCATTGTCTCCGATCGTGTTCCACGTTGGCACGATCCGGATCTTCGAGATTATCATTAACAATTATTTGTCCCAGTCGATAAATTAGCCGATCGAATTACGACGTCAGTAATTTTTGCCATTCTCATTGAGAATTTCACGCCCCAAAAAAATTTCCTCAAATCTCGAGATCGGGTTAAACATTCGTTTACACGTGATATTTTTTCATCCCCTTTGGCGAGTTTGTTCAAACTGATTGTGCGAGTGACTCGATGTCCCAGCAATCCGCTCCAGAGATATTTTCGATCTCATGAAACCAAATGAAAGCCCAATTCTTTCAGTTTCCTCAAAAAATAAAGATCGTCCGGACAGATCGACTCGTTCAGATTTTACGAACGTTTCGAAACCTTGTAGATGCACGTGGCTCCATTACGAATAGATGAGATATTAATGAAGAATGATATGAATACAGGTATTGTATGCATCTATATCTGTGACACGCGCGTATAGGAGCAAAATTGTAATTCAACTGTGAATTATTGCCAAATTCATTACCGGTCCACCGGCAAACCCACCGGGCTTCTATTTTGTATATTAGATAGTAAAAGCGGCATATTGCAGTATTCATGAACCGAACACAATCTTTCACCGTCTCAATGCACAATTTTATTATTTGAGGTATTCGGTATATTCTATAATAATAATCTAGAAGATATCAATAATCGTGAGGTGAGGTTATTTCGTGTTACTGACTAGTCTCAAAAGCTGTAAACGGTAACGAAAAGCGGAAGAAAGAAAATATGAAGAAAAAGAAGAAATGGGAAAGTGATGTGGTCAGATCGTAATCTGACTAATATGAAAAGAAAGCTGATTCGTAAAATGTGTAAAAAAAAAAGGAAAGACTGTGTACAAACGAAGAACAATATCAAGTACGCGTGAATAAATAGAATATATTTTTATCGTGGAGACGAGGTTGACGTGAGGTAGGTCAGGGTAACGATTGTCGGAGGAAGTTGAAAAAAAATATGTAGAAAGGAATTGAACAACAATGATTATTTGTCAATAATATCGGAATAAAAAATAGAGTAACGAATTTGCGAAAGTTCATTGAGAATTGATAAACTGAAAAATAGTATCGAAATTGTAGCATTTTGAAAAATGGACGAGAAAAAACTTACTAGAACACAAAGACCAGAAGTATATACTTGTATGTATATCGATACGTATGAGGAATATTTCAATTCATAATAAAATACTAAACAATAATAAAGAATTATCATCGTTCATCTATATACATAGCATATTGAGATATTTTACGACGTATTATTGAGTCATATTATGTATATAACGCAAGTATATATGTAGACGTATCTGGTGACTAGGTTGATAACGCGTTCGGTCGCGAGATAAAAAATGAAGCAAAAAACAACAGAGAAAAGAAAGAAAAAAGGTATATGTGATAGGCACGTAGTATGTAGGTATAGCAGAGAGAGAGAGAGAGCGCGGGAGAGAGAGAAAGAAAGATATGATAGCGCAGATTAGAATGGGCGACACGCCGTCTGGCAGACTCGAGTATAGTAACTCTGGTTCAGTTTAGTTTAGCTTATTGTTAGTCAGTAAAACATTCCTCCAATGTTGAATCAATTTCTGAGGTAAAACAAAGCTGTTAGAAATAAGCAATCGGTGTACCATTCATGCAGTAGAAATACGAACTGAGGTATCCAAAGACCTGTAGAACGTGTCTGGAATAGTATAATCGTGGGGCCCCAACGTCGTTCAATTCCGTCGGTAACTGAAAAATGACAGTTTGTTAAATAATCCCACGCAGAAGCTGGTAAATTAATTGTCGCTCGGGGATTCATTCATTTGTACAAAATCACGTTGATTTGGATACTAGTGTCCGTCAGAAACGACAGAAAAATCAGATGGGTCTTCATGCATTCATTGATTACCTACAATTACAGTTTTTCGTATCAAATTCTTATCCGTTTCCGAAATGAAGTGATGTCGATGTTTCTGTATCCTGTAACTGTTCACAGAGACGCGATATTCTTCACTGTATCTCATAAAGATACGCTAACGATGGAAATAATCAAAATCCATCACTTAGCGATCGCAGAGGCTATTTGCATATCCACACAAGGCGATGCATCATGATGCACGAGAAGTAACTTTTCGTTCGTTTCTATTGATTTTCAAACGTGAAAATCCAAAACGAAGGTAAATTTGATATCGCCGTTTGGATTTTAGTCGATAAAGAAGGTTTATAGCATTGTCTTAACTCCAGATGAAAGTGGCGAAAGGAGGGGAAGGGCCGAGGTATGGAACAGGTAATAGGCACACGTGTTGTATCGCTCTCGGACGGTAGCTACACAGTAGAATAGATAGCGATAATCGCCATCGGTCTGTTGGTTTCTTGGTTTGTCGGTACGATAAGAATTATCACGCGTTGATAATATTAGTATACTGGTATGTGACAACTTGGGATTTTGATAAGGACTGCTGCTTTTTATCTTGTTGTCTTGGTCGGTATTCTTACGTCCGAGGCCGTTATTTCGTCACCCAAGGTTACCTGCATTTGAAAGAATTACGAATGACGCAATTATCGACGTTCAATTCACTTGAAGAATTGCTTGTTTTATTTTTAATTTTTCTCGAGCCTTTCCTCAATGAAATTATTCAATCGCAATTTTTAAAACGGTGTTCTGAGATTCGTTCTGTTCGTTCAGGTTTCATCTTTTGAATTGAATCTCATTACAAATAAATTGTACTTTCTTCGTTTCTAAATGAAATTCACTTCTTCGAATTATCTATTTTTCTCCAATGCGGTTTCATTCATTTCAGTTGAAATTCATTATTTCAAATTCGCTTTCATTCATGTGAATCAGAATTTGTTCACTATGAATTGAATATTGATGCCCGGTTTGAACCGAATTATAGTCTTTTGGATTTTATCTTGTTTCTTTCTAATTCTATTTGGTTCGTTTTCATTGAAATTGGTTCGTTCTACATAAAAGTCTCTTGGCTCGAATAGAATTTAAGTCCCTTGATTTGAATTTTATGCCTGAGAATAGAGTGTTTCAGGTTTGAATTGAATTTTGTTCAATTGAATGCTGACTCATGTTAATTACACTCATTCAAATTGAATTTTGTTCATTTCGAATTGCATTTCACTCTTTTAAAATGAAACTCATTCATTCTGAATCGAATTTTGCTTTTCAGGATCGTATTTCGTTTATCGTTGCATTCAATTCAACCCATTTGAATTGAACTTCATTCGTTGTGAATTCAACATTGAACCTTTGACTAATATCTGGTTTATTCTTCAACCAATTTCAATCTTTTTAGATTGAATGTTATCAGTTTTGACAAAATCTCCGTTTTCTGAATGAAATTTTATTCCATTGAAGTTGAGTTGTGTTGATGTGGAATTGAATCAAGATTTGCGGCTGGAATCGCCGCCGTATGTCGGCGAGCGTCAGCCGCGTATCTTCACGTCCATAGAGTTTACTTCTGCGGTATTCTATTCGATTTTGATGAGTTGGCGTTCTCCAAAATATAATACAACGGCAAATTATTTCCATACCTTCTCCTTTTCTTTCTCCATGATCGGATATAAGCATCTCGCATACGAAACTCTGAAGTCAGGTCGATTCAGGGTCGTTTGTTTTCGTTGTTTCGCCACGCCTCACCCTGAAAAATTTGCATTGGGTATCCTATTGCTATTAGCATACCGCAAGTCACTTGGCAAATGTACCACTTGCTCTGGTGGAATGAGTTATATGACTAAAGGGTTGAATTATGAGCAAAATTATTCGGGCTCTGTGAATTAATGCGGTGCCAAACACTGGTCTCATTCAAGTGATATTAATTACCTCACGTTCAAGCCCACTAATCAGATACTGCCACTGATTTCCATCTCTCTTTCTTCCCTCTTACTTCTTTCTAGTTTCTTTATTCTTCTTTCTGGGATTCAATTGAGTTTACTCACTGAATCAAGTGGAATTACATTCCACTGTGCTGTGGCACGTGATAGTCCGCATTATCCAAGTTTGTCAATAGGTACTTGTATCGACAAGTGTCACATGCATTCGGTGGTATTCTTTTCGCTGCGAATTGGTTTAAGTCTTCATGTGAATTTACTTCACAAAACTGGAATGGAATGTATGCGTACATCCCTTACAATATCAGATGTGTCCTCATTTCATTGTAAATTTGAGTCTCCATCATCCAAGTTTTTCTATTATTTGAGTCAGGGCTCGTCTTCAACAGCTCAATCAATCGAGGCTCTACTGTAGCCTGAATTATAGTTCACTAATTCAAATAAAATAGAATAATACAATTTTATTATTTCAAATCGCATCTCAATGTATCAAATCACATTGATCTTGTGTCTTGAACCGAACTGAATTGCATGAATTTTAATCGCATTTGAATTTCTAAATTCGATATGAAGCTACAAATTCTACATTTCGATGATCGAAATCAGACTTTTCGAAATGTAAATGAAATCGCATTGTTTGAAATCACGTTTTTCCCATTTCGATTGGTGAAATTCTATGCTCTTCAATTGCATTTTATCATATCATATTGAATTTTGATTCATTCAAATCGCCTCTCACTATCCTTGCATTGCATTTGACGTGATGCCAAATAGTATTTTTTGGAATTTTGATTCAAGTGTGGTCAGATCACAATTAATTAATTTTGGTAAATCATACCTTTCAAAATACATTCTGAATTTTATTTATCCGAATTGAATTTTGATCACTTGGAATTCCAGTATTTGAGTAAGTAGGTAATTGAAGCAACTGATATCCAATTGTTTCAATGTGAAACTTATCCAAGTATTCATTCTCTTTCTTCCGGTGAATCTGACTGTATGTATACCGTATTGTTCAAGGATCATGAGTACATAGTACCACATAGCATGGTACACTTATTTTAGACGTGTAATTATCAGGTATTCGAATGTCAGAACGCCCCATACGTCTCCAAACGTGTCCATATACGTGGCTGCGTAACCGTAATGCTTCTGCATTACCGGTTACCCGTGCAGCAGATCATGGGAGTCGAATTTCAACCCCATAGGCTAGCCGCACTAACCCCACGTATTGTCGGCTTAATAATACACCACCGCCATCGTGACCACGATAGAAACTGCCGAGGGGATCGAAAAAAGGAGAAGCGAAAAAGAGAAAGAGCAGAAAATATATCGAAGAGAAATGGTTGAAGTTTTACTGACACCGTATAATCACGTCTCACTCTCTCAGTCAGTGTCGTGCGAATGATTCACATCCATAGAAGAATAAAAGAGAATACAACGTATGGAGAAGAAGAATTCGGTGTTCTTTTCTCTCTGTCAGTTTTTCCATTTTTTATCCGTTTTTCAATGGAGTGTGTGCTGTCATTTCCTTTGGGCTGAGTGAAATCAATGGTTAAATGTTGTGCCACGGAAAAGAGGGGCTTATTGTGATCTGATGTGGAAAGATCGAGATCCTGATCGCCCCTCTACTCCCTTTGGCATCGGTGGTGACCATTCGGTCAAAATCAACATATAAATTGCCCGGTTACTTCCTCAAAAGGAAATTCACTAATCTTTATCCAGCCCAGAGGATAGAAATTTGATATACCTAATACGGCGTCTGGTTCGTCACCTCGGGAATTGTATGATACGATAAAAACTGCTTTTCATTTTCAACATTCATTCAACCCGTTTTGTTATTAGGTATGTTATCCGGATCGTCAATTTGACTAGAGTTTTGAAGAAGTCAATTCAAATTTAAGGCTTCTAACGGAAGTGAACAATTTCTACTCACTTCCATTTAATTGAAATTGACATTTTTTTTCAAGTCCCGAACGATTAAATTCCGGTTGAAAAATTGACTCGCAATTACACAGAATTCAAATCATCCAAGTGGAAATAGAATTGCTAACAATATGAGATGGATTCCAAAAGTCTGAATTTATTCATTCTCATAACTAATTCGGAAGGGAAACCCATTAAATCCAATTCAATTCGATTCGATTCAGAGATAAAATGAATTAAAATCATATGTAGTTCATTTCAACTCTTTTAAATAAAATGATGAATGACCAACAATTCAATTCAAATTGCATCGCATTGCATTGAATTGAATTGGAATTTACCTCCCAAGTCTTTCGTCTCGGTTCATACTTTCCTATCTATATATCCAGACGAAAGAGAGGTAACCACTTTTGGGAGGAATGGATTTTTCGTATCTCGAGTGAAAAAATCTATTGAATACTAAATACACGGCGATCAATGGGATCTGTTGAACGGCGAGAGATCTTTGCATTTTAATAACCAACATCCCGTATGATCGGGTGTTTGATTTGGTTCTAAATTCACCCTCTTTTTTCTCTCTCCGTTATTCTTCATTCAACTATAAGAATGAAAAATAGAAAATAGAAAAAAGTAAAACCCCGTGGACCTGATCTGAGTTGCTGCATAAAACGGTAACGGTACAAAAATACAGACACGCGACCAGAACGCCCGCTTCAAGCTGATCCCTGGCACGTGACTTGAATGCTGCAATCAACGCGGATGACTGACGTCCCATCGAGTATTCGCTGATACACCAAACGCGATATTTATAGCCGATTTCAAATGGCTAGTAGATTAGTTTTCACCAGGCGATGACTGACGGCCACTAAGCCCTTTTATTCTCCCTTCCACGACGATATCTAAACGCACTATAAAATTATTCATCGATTCATTCTCGAAATAAACATATATACCACTCCTTTCTCGTAGTACAACAGTTTTTCAATTCAAAGCAGCCCAACTTCACAATCGACAAAGTTCACAACAACTGGAAAATCCGTGCGAGTCAAATTGACAGAATTGTATTTAAATGAACGTAGATTGTGATTGCACTAACAGTACGAGAGCCCACGACCGCGATTTTCGTCTCATAGCATCCTGGCCAAAGCCGTATAAAATTGATAGATTAGATGATCCTTTACCCAAAAACAAAAATTTCAGACATTTTACGCGCAGGGTCTTACCTGAGCGCATTCTCAAAGATGTCAACGAATCTGGCCTAACTGTATCATAGCATCCCATCCGATTTCCGGAATGTAGCTGAAAGATAGTCGCGAGATACCGAGAACACGTTTTCCAGATAGCGCAGCGCGTACCCATGAGGCCGTTTCAAACAAAAGAAACAAAACAAAAAATGATACATGGAACAAAAATTATAGCATCCCGTCTGGAAATTCTCTAAATGCATCTAGCTAATCAGACAACTTTTCGATACCAAAAAAGCATCGAAAATTCTTATTTAAACGTATTAGGGAATCCGTTGAAAATAAAAACCAGTCAGCACAAAAAATAAAACGATCAACAAGCTGCACCTTGAAAATTGTTATCTATTGATCAAAAAAAGAGGGTACTTGAAACCTTACAACTTGAGGAGATCTCCCACCTTCATTTTCAGCTGTACGAAGAAATAGTGTCAGAGCTCTCGATTTTTTTTTCGGGGGGTACTTTTTGCATAGAATTCAACTATCACATGGAGTCGATCGTGAGATGACTGTTGTCAACCCTTTTCGAATCCATTTTCATCGAATAAAATGAGACATCGCGAAACCCATACGATTGATTGTTCGAAATAGAATGAAAAATGTGTACGAATTTTTCTAGATTTTCAAACCACATTTTTCAACCCGTTTGATGTATAATTTACGTAAGAAAAATTATTTTTCACTCGAAAACTGCGTTTTCAGGGGTATAATGATTGTTCTTTCCGTTTGACGTGATTACCACACAAATTTCGATCGTGAGATTGCACAGAAAATAAAACGTACGCTGAAGAATCGTTTTTCTTTTTTTTTTTCACGTGAATTATACATCAAACGGGTTGAAATGTAATTTGAAAATCTGGAAAAATTCGTACACTTTCTGCATTCTATTTCAAAAGATCAATCGCATGGGTTTTGCGATATCTCATTTTATTCGATGACAATTAATTCAAAAAACGTTAATAACAGTCCTTGATGGTGATGGCTCCTTGATGGTTGAATTCTACGCAAAAAGTACCCCTGATAAAAATCGAGAGACACTATTCCTTCATACAGCTGAAAACGAAGTTGGAGGACCCCCTTAAATTGAAGGATTTCTAAAATAAATCGTGATAAACGAAACTAAGCATGAGATGAAGTTGAAAAAAATATTATTGATTAGAAATTAAAAAATGTTTCCAAGACGATGCTGTCTCATATTCTACGAATAATGGCGATTCAAAATTTGGTTCTTATAATGGAATAATAACATAGAAAAATGAAATTCTGTGATATAGTTTCAAATCATATTAAACAAACAAAAAATAATAAAACACAATTAATGACAATTGTATAGATTATAATCGAAACGATTGGAAATAAATAAAAAAAGAATAAATAATCGGCATTGTTATTCTACTTTATTAATTTTTTTGTTTTGTTTCTTCAATTGGAACGTAACAAGCGCCGGGGCCGGCGTTTGCCGGGCAACTCTGGTACGTTTTTCACAATTAAGGACTTATAGGCGGTATTGGAAATGTCTGAAAACAGTGTTTTTGTAATTTAGGCAGCCATAAAAAACATTTGAACAAAATTCAAACCGAGATGCTGTGATACAGTTAAGTCAGATTTTTTTACATTTTTCAAAATGTGCACAGGGCCGACGGTGCGCGCAAAATGTCTGAAAACAGAATTATTAGTAATAAAATACCAAAATCCATGTACACTTTCAATATCAGACAGGATGTGATAATACCGTCACTCAATTTTCTTTTACATAACAGAAATGGCCCCTCAGAAAGCTGCTTTTCTGAGCACCAAGTCGAGTCTACGGTCATCTGATCTATCGGTTTTATACAGGTTCATCCACAATGCTATGAGACATGATTCTGGTCGTGGGCTCTCGTACTATGAAGAAGATTGAATCGAATTGATATCAATTGAGTTAGAATTTGGAAATTCAATTAAACCTGTGTGAAAAGTTTGATTCAACTTGAAAACTTGAAGGAGAAATGCATTTCTGATGTCAAGAAATTAATCATTCACATATTGACTGGAAACGACCAATAACTAATTAAATTGAAATTCGGACTTGAATAATCAAACTTCATAATCACTCCTGGACTGGTGAAATTCCATTACTCGAAATTGAAAGATACAATTCAAATGGTCGAACATTATAATCAAACTCGAAAAATCGAGTTGGATTGAATGGAATTCAATTCAATAGAATGGAAAATTTGATTTAATTTGTTAATTTTAGAATACAAAGCTTATTATTACAAAATTACCTAATCACTGATATGTTGGCTAGAAAATATTGAGCGAAAGTGGGTCGTTCTGGACCTGAACCGTTGATCTTGAATATCAATACACGTGATATTGATGATAATCAATGTATACAGAATATGAGAAGAAGAAGACGCTGCGACCAAGTGAACGTTAGTGAAAATCAAATTGACGGAGGTTTCGACCGAAGAGTAAAATTTGAAGAAGCGTAAAAAATTCCCGCGTCTAAAAGACTAAGACTGAGACTGAGAGTTGAGGCTCGGAGGCTGAAGCTCAGTGAATATGAATAATCTTATTCCATTATATGAGGGGTGGCATTATTTTCCCCGAGGTATGCGAGCATCAAAGAGGATCGTGGATATCGTATTACCGTCATAATTCCATGTTATTAGGATCCGATGCCGGTTTCATGTCGGCTTACCACACCCCAACCAACGTGAAACGCAAAATCCTTTTGAATTGAAACGACCGGGTGCGAAGACGACCGCGACGTACGTGGGGTACCAGCTAAACGACAAAGGAGATATATACTACATTATATACAAAACTAAAAAACTCATTATCTACACCTTCTCGACGGTAGCTAACGATTTTAGGTATACCTACATACCTATTCGCCAGGGAGATTAAATCGCTCGATTATGATTTGAGATTAATTCATAATATGACATCTTCCAACCCCTCTCCCGAAATACAAAGCTATGATATTAGGAATATAATATTCATCGTCAAAGATCGTTTGGTTATTTTCTCGTTCCGCTTTTCAAATTGAATTGAATTTTGATCAAATCAATGAGCCAATTCAGTTTTACAAATCGATCCAATTTTCGCGCGTAATTGAATTGAACTTCACGGCTGTGATTATCATCAACAAAAAAAGTAATATCGTGTACTACAAATAAATGCAGGTGTGAAACACGGAGCTACAACAATTGAAATCTCTTTGTGCATCTGAACTCCTACATTATTCAAATACGGCAAATTATTTATTGGCACAAAGTCGAATTTGTGGTAAAAGTAAAACGCGGGCTTGTATATATTGGAAGGCCAATTGTCTCATGCTGTCATTCGCACACCCCTTGGCCCTGTCGAGGCCACACGCCCTTCGGCAAACCTAACCTAACTCCCACCCTCCATTGCATTGGTTTGGTACCCGATTATCCCCCCCCCCCCCCAGCTAGCGGTCGACAACGAGGAGGAAGAGAATTACACGCCAGAACGGATGAAATAATTACACAGTAGCCTTTTACCTTACGATATCTACCGATCGCCCCTCTCCCTTATAATATAGATACGTATATAGATATACCTACTGCACGAATGTAGACGCTATAGGCACTATAGAATAGAATTGGACAAAACTCTTCAGTGCTCTTGCATGACATGACACCGAAATATATTTTCTCTTTTTTTCCTTTTTGTAGACTTTCGGGGTTGAGGGTCGGTACACAGATATTATGTTATTTGAACAGTGTCATCTACTAGTACAGAGACACGAGTCATGATCTGACAATCGAGCTGTGAACTTCAACATGTGAAACAAATTAAGTCATGACACTTGTTTGAAAAGTAGTAATTATTATCGCGAGAGAATTCTTTTTTCTCTACTTCACTTCTATGTTTTTGCCAAATGAATCGTTTTCTTTTTTTCATACGGTGCTATAGGACTCGCTTTCCTGAATCTATAGAAACCACTTCAAAGACGAGAATAGGAAATTTCCACAAACGACTGGATCGATTTCAATGAAACTTTGTGAATTCATTGAACATGATGGCAGGAAGTGGCTAAGTATTTCACTTTTTCAACACATTGATCGAATTTGTTGGAAAATAAATATTCTTCATGTTAATGAGGTTAGATTGCCAGCGGTGACTCCAACGGCCGCTTGAGAGCTACGAAGAGTAGAAAGTTCAATTCAATTGGCTAATGACATTTTTTTGCATCCAATTGTATTTTCATAATTGGAATTCAATTTTTTCGAATGGTCATTTCAGTTTCATTTAACACCAAATTTTTCAAAGTGAATTCGAATTTCCTTATTCCGATCGAAGTCTATTCATGACCTAACTCAATTATTTTTTCTTTGAAATTCAAGTTTACCTCACTGAAATGAACTTGACTATAATTTGATGTCAGGATTTCAATGTTGAATTGAAATTTCTTCAAAAGTTATTGATTCGAATTTCCCGTAATAATTCAACTCCTGTCAATATTTCTTCTGAATTCAATAAAATAAATCTGAAGACGGTGGGGCAAAGGAATTTAACAACCGAAAAGTGTTTTGAGACTTTATTCTTCTGTTGAGTCAAAACTAGTATTCGATCAAGTCGAATTGTATCATGTATTAATTGAATTTTGATTTATTTCAGCACCATTCTGGATCTAGTCTTTTCCCTTTCGATCGAATCAATTCTTCTTTATTTTTTGCTGATAATTTGAATCGTGTATTTGTTCAATCCGATGGAAAGAGTTTCGATAACCCTGATTGTGAGTCAAAATCGACTCTGTCCTCACCATCAGGAAACCTGAAGATAGATGTTTCGCCTCTCCCGTTATCATCGACCAGCAGACGTCCCTCTTTGAAATGAGAGTAAGAGTAATAATTTTCATCCCTCAAATGGTCATTCTCACTTTCAAAAACGACATTAGTTTCTTCCGAATCTTCATAATCCTACATACAAAAAATAAATAAAACTTGAATTTTTATTTCATAATTCATTGTTGTTTGTTAAAAACAAAAAGTTTTTCGAAAACTGTAGCTATATTTTTTTAGATCCAATTTTCACTTACCGATGGGAAAAACGGTGCCTGAAACTTCTTTGACTTCTCAGTCTTCTCGGAGTCTTCAGACTCTTCGCACGGTCCAGGTTCACAATTTGAAGATGCTGGAAAGAATCCTAAGGAGCTGCTGGGCTCCAAAGATTTCGAAACTCTGTTCCTCCAAGGTCTACCTTCACGATCGTCATTTTTTTCATCGCCAGGAAAAATGACCCTTGACACAACGTCGCTGGTTAACCGCAGTTCACCTTTTTCTGAATCCTGGCGTAGTGATGGCTCTGGAGTGTCAAACTTTAGTTCACCTGTACCAGTGCGGTCGGATTCTGGACCAGAAATACCTGGGGGAAGAGCTTGCTCTTTGATCGCAAACCCAATTCTGTTGGAGCTGATTCTGTTGGTACTTATTCTATTCAAGCCGATTCTGTTGGACCCGATTCTATTCACTTGTTGTGAAACTGGAATTTATTATCAGTCAATAATTAAATGAGTGAATTTATCTAGCCCTCTTGATATGGTTGTCAATTTCTTTGTTGTTTATACCTGGACGTCTTTGGGCATTTTTGAAAAACCGGAAAAATCCTCCGTTGTGATTGTTCAAGTAGTGGACAAGGTCTCTTGGGTCATCTGGGCATTCGTAGTATTCCTCATAACAGATTGAAGAATCTCCTCTACTTGTGTAACCCAATAAAGCCGCCTTTCCAAATGCCAGGACCGGCGATGCCTCCTCTAAGTTGTAGGCTGTCAGGAGCCTAACAAAATATGGTGTCCAATGTAACAAACGAAGAACAAATCCAATTCGGTTAAAAGGCAAATTTGCTTCGGATTGAACAACAAATTTTTGAGCTCAAAGAACGGTATTTTCGAGGAGAAAATTCAATTCAAATTTTGCCAAATTCAATTCAAATTGAATTGTGATTTCAATTGTCAAAGTTCACTTGAAATGTCCAAAACAAAACAAGAACACGAATACAATTTCAATGGTAAAATATGCAAGTTAGATCGAAAAATTTCAAATTGAATGAAAAGCTCTTGGGAAATCTTTATTTGAATATTGCGCAATCTTGTTTCCGGTGGAAACATGAGGCCCGAATTTCGTCAAATTCGACCCAATTTAGACGACATTCTGTTGTTTTTTTCGAAATGACGACTTCTATACAGGCCCCTATTGCACTGGCTTCCTTGGTTCGCACTGAAATAATTGACGTAGCTAGTTGGAAACTTCTTTAATTGAAGTAAATGGATTTTAATTCTAGGAACCGAAACAATTCAAATTGAAAATTGGATTCAAATTCTGACTGACTCAAAATATTACAATTCGTATTGAGAAACCGTAATTTAGATTGTATAAATTATCAAAACTCTATTTGAATATGGAAAATTTCGACTCAATTTCATTTACGTCATCGTTGGATTTAGAATTCCCGCAAATTAGCAGAGAGAAAAGAAACGGTCTTCTTGATCATCGATTCGAGATCGTTTGTCGACGGATACACCTTTAAAATTAACTTTCACCTGTTGGCAGCAAGACACGTACGTCCTTGAATGGCAGTTAGCTCTGCCTAAGGCGCATACACAATATCTCTGCGCCACGACCTACCCACGAAGTGATCAAGATCTACCCACCCGAGCAAAGTGTTTTTTCCAAAATCCCCTAAACTTGAAGCCTTGTATTCTCCATTTCCAGGCTTAGATCCAGTAGCAATTTCGCAAAGAAGTCTGGGCACGCATTTTAGATCATCATACTGGCTTATTGAAGACAGGGCTTCAACCAGACCCAGGTTAAAAGTTCCTGAGGGATCGTAGGGTGCCGGATATCCACTATTTCCATAAAATCCTTCCCCGAGTGAATCCAAAATCTGTAAAAATCCTCGAATTAAATTGCGGTTTGCAGATTATTAATGCGGATTGTAGATTTTGATGATTTTCTCTTACCGGTCTGCCAGGTCGATAGAAAGACCCGGAGGGTCTCTTGTCGTAGGGATATCCTCCTGGACCAGGACCCTGCCGCCCTTGGGAAAGTAATATCGATTGTTGGAGACGTTGTGAAAATCTAGTTTCGAGTTCCTTGGAAGATTCTTGAGTCAAGAAAGGAAGTGATTTACCGGCGAGATCATCGGTACATCTTTTGTGATGAAGAAGAATATCGTTTATATGAATTACGAAATGATTTTGGTAGATGATTAAGTTCAAGTAACTCACTTCAGGAGATCAGAAATACTATGATCTTTTGATTCACTGTTGAAATCGCAAGTCTTTGCGTCAGAAGGCTTCGGCTTTTCTAGTTCAAGCAATTTCAGCGACTGTTTTATAGCGAGGGTTTGGATGGAATGAACTTCATAAAGAAATATTGATGACAAGAAAAACCATGAAGAAAATAAGGACTTCATTCTTTATAAAAAATCAAGTTAGGACGAGAACAAGATTCAATTTAATCAAATTTAAATTAAGAACAAATCAATTGAAATGAATCAGACTCAACAAAATCTGCACAAAGACAATTCAAGTCACAGAAATTGAAATCGAAATTCGAGAAATCAGTCACATATAATTCAGATCCAGTTCAAATTGAAAGAAATCAATTCAATTGGTTAATACATCCCAATCCACTACATGTACGGTTTTATTCGGTTCAAATGATTAGAAATTGTTTAAAAAATTTGTTTTTGAATTGGCCACAGTATATAATTCACAATTCAACGCGTGTTCTTTTTACTATTTGTCATCAACTGGGATGAAAAAGCACTTCAGTGTATAGAAGAAAAAGAAACTGAACGCTGCTTCATGAAACGATGTAATCCATAGGGCGGATTATGTGAAACTGTTGTTAGTTGTTGAAGAACGAGTTGTTTGCAAAAGTTTTTGCGCGGGTTTAGCATGCGTAGGTTTACATATGCTTGAAGTACGTCACAGCGGACAACTCTCTCCAGCGAGGACCTACATTTGACTAAAAGAACGGCATTACGCTCTTCTCGGGTAAATATAAAGTTATATAGTCATTATAGTCATGCGGTACAAAACAGCGCAGATATGTAGAGGAACGGTAAAATATTCCGCAGACTGAAGATCATATTTACGTTTGTTGTGAAATCGATTTTATAAAGTCTAAATCAACACGCTCTATATGGGCACTAAGAAATGTTGTTTTTATGCAAATTCAATCACGCACTGCAATTCAAAATAATTCACATCAAGTTGAATCCATTGAACTTTGATTCTAAAGTTTCATGACTTAATGATGAGTGAGATTTGAAAAATTCAGTTCGTATCCCCGAAACTTGAAATGAAATAAAAGAAATGTAATTTGAATCGATGAAATTTCAATTCGATGAAAAAAACTGCAATTCGAATCGATGAAATTTCAATTCAGAATGGAATAGTTCGATTCAAATTGAGGAAATGTGCACTCAATTTTGGAAGTATACACTTACAATTAGACTTGCAAAGCAAATTAATTCAGATGGATGAGGAAAAAATCTTCGCATTCTTAAGAACGATTTATTGTTCTACGAAATTATTGCACTTATAATTAAAATAACAACAATAGTGATAATGATGATAATAATGATATGAAAGAAATACCAAACATACAAAAATTTACATGAAAAAAAAACAATCAAACAATTAAATACTAGTTATTTCGACAGAATGTTATTCATTTGGCATTATACAGGGTAAATTCCCTACGTCTGAACACTCGGAGTAGCGTTTACGTGGCCGCAAACCCTGTGGCGTCAATTTTTTGCCGTTTTTAGCCAATCAGAAAATCGGAAACCATCGGGACAATTGCCGTTTTGGGCTCGTGGCCACCTCAACGCTCCTCCGAGCGTTCGGACGTTAGGAATTCTTCCTGTATGTGTGTGGATCCTTTGGCTGTTTCATGAAGGTCTATTCCAGTAGTTTATTATCGTCACAGGCTCTTCCCCGTTTAGCAAGTTGATGGCATAATCTAGGGCTGGCAACAATTTCGCCCAAAAACACACTTAGAAGATAATTCTCCTTCATCGGATCCGGTGAAATTTTGTAACGACTAGAAACAAAATAGAGTAAAAGAGAAAGAAAAATTAGTTCAGCGACAAGCGACTAGAGAAGACGTGAACATCCTGAGCGTGTCACATCTTAAAAGATAAAATCTCTGTCGCCAATGCCTTTACTGAAGTCTAGACTCCAGACTCTGGACTCTGAAGACCCTGACTTTTATCAGAGCATCCCTTTTCTATTTGGCGTCGTAAAAATCTATCTTGTTCTCACTTTATTTCTTATTTACTTTATTTTTTTCTCCCCAAAGCACATTCGGTGTCCATTTTTGTGAAAAATTGTCTATAACAGTCCACTAAATATTTACTGTCAGTTATTTTAGGTGCTGAAGAGACTGTGGAGAGGATGTCACAGTATTTAAACCCTATGGCACGCGCTGCTTATCGGAACTAGGAGTGTTTCTTCACCAGACAAATATGACAGCTCAAAATATTTCCATCGAAATGTCACTCAGCCATTCCGTGGACAAAGGAAGATGACCATAGATCAAAAAAGGACGAAAAGACAGTGCATTAACGCGCACGAGCCATGGCTATTAAAAAACTCTAGTTTCTTATCATTCGAACTCACGATTACTAAGCCTTAAATATTTCTTCGATAAACTCGATCTAGAAAGGGTACTCAGACAGTAGCAAAAAGCCTATTAAAATCCAACTAACTTTAACGCTTTTAACAAATCTTCAACCCATTTATTCAAGGAACTCAATTTTTATAGATCACTATGGTGCATCTTTACAGTATTAAACCAAGACGAACGAGTTTTCGTGAGCAATTGGTCTCGAAAAGCAGTTGATTGTCATTTTAGAGAATATTTCAGACACCGGTGTGTCGATGGAAGCAGAGGCAACGCAATCTGGAGTCCACAATAGAATCGGAAAATTATTGTACGAATGATCGTAACGACTGGGCACTCAATTACGAACAGGAAACTGAACTCTAAGCTCATAAATACTGACAAAGAGTTATGGAGTGACTTCGACTTCCAGTCTGCACATCCAGAATGTCAAGTAAACTGATACTGACGCAGAAGAACCTTCTAGGATCCTGAAGAGTGAACGTTTATGAGGTCTGAACCAGGAGACTGAACTCTGAGTTCAGTTGTGGACAGAAAAACTTGAAGAAACGCAGATTGGATTCCAAATTTTGAAGCAAAGGCACATGGTGGCTGGATATCCACCATGTCCGATCTGAAGTCACGAGCATTCTGTGATTTAGTCCGTTGATCGCTCAAAGAGAGACCGCAAATGATTTGTTCGAGGAAATTTTTCGCGGTTTTACTGCGAAAAAGTTTTGGACTTCGCCTCATGGAAGACAAGCTTCATGCATTAAGCATACCTGAAGATGTAATCCCAGTCCATAACTCGTTCCCTGTTCCGTAGCCGAAGAGATTTCGCAGCGTATTTCGAACAAACTCTTTCATAGATGCATACTCCATTTCCAAGTTCGTTGACGAGCCGTTTCTCGACTTCCGCAACGTCTAGGACTTCTTCGTCATGACCTTGTCCAGTGGATCTCCTAACGCGACTGACGTAGGTATCTGATTTTAATGATTGAATAATATTACTACGTCAGATTGCATCAAAAGCCATTAGTGCCGATGATAATTTAACGACCCAAAGAGATCTGAATTCTGGACAAACACGGACCTCTGAAAAATTCATATTGACTGAAAAAATGATCTCTTACCTGGATTCAAGGAGTATGCAAGTTTTTTGACGAAGTTGCTCAACCTAACTGCAGCAATGATCACAGGAAACCCAACCAATTGGACAGGAATTTCAAATGCGGGTTCCTGGGGATTTGGTGCAGCAATGATTCCGTTAATCACGAATAGAAGGATTCCCAGGGGGAAGAATATCCTCTGAATTTTCATGACTGAAGAAATCAAAATTGTCAGGGTTGTCACAGGAAAGGGGGTAACAGTTTCTGATGGCTACTCACTTCCGTTCTATGATCCCTGACCACGATTTTCCCCTGCACAAGCGAGTGCGACTTCGGTCTGTCTTCCTCAACGAAATACTACTAGTTGAATGTCAACTTTTCCTTATGGATAGTCAGTCGAGTGCTGGTCAGAAACGAAAGAGAAAGTGAAGTTGGTTTCCCCCCAGATGGACTATACCGGAGTGTTGCAATCATCGCTTCGAAATCGAGTCTGTATTATGTAGACTCAAGTATTCACGATTTTTACTTCGATCCTCCATAATAATTTGTATTGATACCTCGTTCTCTTCAGGTGTTGACAGAGACATTGCACCTTGTTGTTACGAGGTCACGTTATAACTTTCGCGCGTATACGTCACATATTACGATCAAGCTGAATGCTAACCTGCATTCTAAATAACAACCACTTTTCCTATAAGCCTGTTATTCACCAATTTCAAGATTTCGAATCACACAAGTTGATTGAATTTAAAAGGAAGCATTTATTATTCATTTTCAGAACACGTGTTTTTCTTGTTCTTCCCAAATTTCTTGTCACCCGTTCGACATTCGTACGACACCAGAATTATTATTTGTGGGTACAGTCAGAGTTTTGACCACGGCGCTGTGATCGGTAAATTAGTGGGAAAACAACGTCATTTGCACTGAACATTGGGCTTTGTGATCGAAAACCGTGTTGGAAACGGTCTTTTACCGTGAAGGTGACTATCAATCTTCGACAATTTGAATAGAATTTTCGGAAAATTCAGTGTCAGGGGACGGGAAAATTGGCTCAAAGTCGAGAGGTGGTCAGTCCGCCATCTTGGTTAATTGAAAAATGCAATTTCGAGAACACTATGCGTAGTTTCGTAATGGTATGAACATCTGGGAGACAAATTAGTCCAATATGTATGTATACATATACTGAAATGCAAATGAATGAAAAAATTTGATTTCTATTCATTTAGTAGAGGGGGTTCAGCAAAGCTTAACCTCAAGATGTCGACCAAGATTTCCTATGAGCTTTCTCCGCCATCTTTGAAAAACGGGTACATTCCGTTTTCATGCAATAACTCGGCACCCCGCCATGATACGAAATTCACGACGGTATAGATTGTTGTTGCTTTCTTTGCGCCCTACAATCGAGGTCATATGACTTTTTCACGTACTGTCGATCATTGTCGAGATATCAAACGATGAACGAAAAACATTAGAGATCGAAAACATTTTTTCGTTGCCGCCGAAAAAATGTCCAGGACCAAACCTATAGAGCATGCTCATACCTACAACGCGTTTGTTTGTTTTTTTTAATAAAAATTACAAAGAATTCGAGAATTAAATTTTTTTTTAAATTGAAGATTGAGAAGACAAAAATTTAATGATATAATTCTTTTTATTTTACAAATAATTTCATCATTATTATTTTGATCGAAATTGAAGAATTTCTTAGGTATACTTGATAATAATCTAATTTTGTTGATGATTTAACATAACCGCACGCGCTATGACATCGAAACTTCCCACGAACTTGTCAACTTGATGGCGCGCCAAAAGTCGTAATTTTCATCTAACAAAAAAAAAAAAAACAGGCACACACGTTGTAAGTATGAGCATGCTCGAAGGGTTTAGTACCGGACATTTTTTACAAATATATTACGGGAGAGGAAGAAACAGCGAAAAACCATTTTCCATCTCTAATTTTTGTCATTTATTGTTTAATATCTCGACAACTATCGATCGTACGTGCAAATTCATACGACTTCAATTGTAGAACGTGAAAAAATCGACAAGAAATTATATGACAGTAATCTTCGTATCATGACGGAAAGCCAGGTTATTGAAAAAAAAAAAAAAAACCAGTATGTACCCCTTTTTCAAAGATGGCGGAGAAGCTCGTAGGAAATCTTGGTCGACAACTCGAGGTTAAGCTTTGCTAAAACCCCTCCACTCAATAAATGAAAATCAGATTTTTCCCTTCATTTGCATTTCTTTGCTCTCTATCCGGTCATAACGACTGTACTAAATTTCTTAAAGAATATTAGTTTAATACCAGTTTTACAAGTCAAACTTTATTCGCAACAATTGTAAGATTATTATTATTATTTCTATACATGTTTCGATACGATTAGGTGCAATAAAATACTATAATGGGTGAAAGAGAGAAATTGAATTAAAAAATCGATCGTTGAAGTCCCTAAATCTAGGAATGAAATTTGAAAAAATTACAAAAAAATAATAACGGAAATAAAAAAAAAAAAGAAGAAATACATCGTTTTTCTTATCAATTATCGTAAAATTAGACTAGCTTCGCTATTGTATAATATAGCTATGTATAATATCACTTATCAGTCATATTGTTTTCAAACATTCGATAATAGTTACAATTATATTTATCACTTTTATAGTTATAATTACACACTAATCAACGGTGAAAACAGAGAGAGAAAGATGTCTTAAGCCTATCCAAAAAATCTCCTCGACGGATTAGAATGAGTTCAAACGGAAAATGGAGACCCAGCTCGCGGTTGATAATAAAATCAATGTTGATCTTGGGGTATCTTTGACTTCTACGATTATTTCCTTCTTCTCTCATTTTTCGAATCTTCGCATGCTCGCGGCTAGGAAATTAACGTCACAGATTATTCCCGTCGCCTCATCAACGTAGTCTAACTTTTTTCATCATGCTGAGAACGCTAGATCCTGGGAACGGACATGTTGGATAAAAATTGTGACATCCTTGACCCTCTAGACCTGATATCAACTGTCCCATGTGTGCTGCAAAATGATATCTGGAGGCTACTTCCGCCGTTGTGCTCAGGCTAGTGTCTCTGCAAAAGAAAGATTTGAAATTCTGATCAAACTCGAAATTATGATATTTTGAGTTGGAAGATATGAGGAATCTTTTTGCTCCGTGTTTCAGGTTCAATACTCTAGAGAATTTTTCTTTACTTTGCTTCAGTTTGGGACTTTCATTCCTCATGTTTGAGACCATGGAGAACCTTGGAATAATTGCCAAGTTGAATATTTCATCTACGACAGGTACATTCAATTCCAAAACTGAAATATTCGATTAAATAAGAATCATAGAAGAACGTCGAAGGCTGGATTTTGAAGCTGAAAGAACGAGCTCCGAAATTCTCCTCAAGAAATTATCCTGTGATTCTCTCCTTTCAAGTTATGCTATTCTACAGACCATAACGATGGGGAAAACCGAAGGAGGTGTTGAAGATACTAATCAGGAGCTCGTTCTTCCCGGTTTCAAATAGTCTTTGGAAATTTTCGGTATAATCAGTTTTTAATGATGTACAATCTATTCGTGAAGACTGAAGAAAACGCGGTAGACTATTCTATTATTATCAAAACTGACTGGAGTGTGGTGAAAAAACCGGAGAATATCATGCGAAAACAGCTAGGATAGCGTCTTTCTTCTCCTAGATATGTCCCTGCTCTTCTTCCATGTTGCGATTTCATTATTTCACCTACTCACTTTTGTCTATCATCTAGAGTCATCCTCTGCTATCAATCTATAGCTACTTTTTCCAGTTCTCATCTAGATCCATTTAAGAATGACTAGAATCGAAGCAGACGCATGCAGAGTCACAGAGGAGCGTTTTTCTAAGGTCAGCTACACCTGGACAAGGTTTTCTTACAATTGTCCTTGTCCCATATGCAGACGCGGATGTTTCTATCGAAAGCCTTGAGCCGGCTCCAATGGCACACTAACGGTCGCTGTACCATTTCTTCCTCCTCCAGCCCGCACGATCTTCAAGCAGCTCACGGGGACGAATATTATATCTTAGGTATAGTGGAAGTATTATTATTATTATTATTATTATGGTATTGCATGTTGTTTGCCCGAATATAAAATGCAGGGAGTAAGTTTCTATTCCAGCTCTCTAATCCTCTTGGTGAACCTCAAAAGCTTGAAAATCGAAGAGGTCAGTTCCCTGAAGCTACGTAATACGTAATACGTTATACGTAATAGAGAAGCAGCGAGAGCAGAGTACCTACATAGTTTGAAAGTTCTTTTTACGTCAATAAATCTAGTCTCTCGCCTAGGAAAGCGAAGCGAAGCGACGACAGAAGTAAGTAATTCGACATTGCATACTAGTAGCTACTAGCTAGATATACTCACATAGGTATATGTTTGTACCTAAAATTGCAGCGTTGGCTCCTTGTATGTAGTACCTACGCTATCTACTCGCTAGTCTCAACCCGGATATGAGCTATGGCTATAACAATTCAGCAATTGCTTCTTCCCAAGGAAGAAAACGAGTAGAAGGAGAAAAAGGGAAAATAGAAGTAGGAGGAGGATGAGGAAAGAGATAACGCTGCTAGTTTTCTATACCTTCGAAATTTTCCCCCCTTCTGCATGGCTACGGAAAATTGTATACTTGTGAATTTTTCTTGGGATGAGTAAGGTGCACGTTCGTTGGAGTTCGGTGGAGTTTGAGAATATAAAATCGGGTCAATGGATCGCGTTTCTCGACAGCTCACGCTGCTTTTATCTTGCAATTCATGGATCCAGGAGAAGGAGAAGGCGATATTTTGTTGGCATTTCAGTGCAGGATTTGTTGCTATATGAGTAATTCACATTTTTCTTATCATTCTCAACCGTAGAATCTGTGTACAGCGAAACAAAACTATTTGGCACACCCCGAGAAAATTTCACCTCCGTCTTTGTGCCATATCTGCATACGACAATTTGATAACGAAACTTCAAAGAAGGAGGTCAAATATTGGAGAAATTAACTGAAATGAAACTGCATGGAATATATGTAAGATGCTGCAAGTTTTTAATCGTGTTTTCAATTGTTTTTACATCGTTTTCAAATTTTCAAACGCGTGACGATTTTTGTTCTTTTTTCCTTTCTAGATTTTGGATTTTGGATGCCCCGTTTCTCTTTTGCTTCGTTTCCGAGATTTTTAACCCACGATCCTTCGGGAATATCTTGCCCAAGCCATATACAATTATAAAATATAATACCTTGGATTCAAATGATGGATCATAAATGACTTGCCGGTAGAAATTTAACTATCGAATTTAATTGAATATGTATTACGTGTCATTATAGCGATCATAAAAACTCTGTTGAAACTATAAAATGTAAAAAGGTAGAAGCAATGAAATCAACACATGAAATAATAGAAGTTCGAGTTATGCTTGGAGAGAAAGTAATGGCTGTATAATAATTTTCATAATTTTAGAAGAAAGTAGGTATTCAACTATAGTAATACCGAAACTGCAACATACTTCGAGCTGAACGCTGTCGGCACATGTCAATTGTCCGCTGGCCCGTTTCTCAATGATCCGCTCGAAATCCGGCTGCGGATATTTCAAAGTTTACCTCGGAAATTATTCGGAAATTCTTCTAGCACCAAGATTACTAAATGTATTCATTCTTCCGGTTTCGTGATACGGTTCACGCAGATAGTCGTTTTTCCCAACATAAATTTATTCGATAAATGCCTTGATAAGAATAATTCGCTAAATTATGTGGATTTAAACGCGTAATGCATAACACGAGTATATATTTATACAGTATCCTTCTCGGCACGTAGAGAGCGAAGGGAGAGAAAGTGATAGTTAGGTTAAGTTAAGTAACGGTATGCATACTATAGAAAGCGAAAGGCAAAAGTTGTTTACAAGTTTTACAATTCATTGTACGCAGTACACATGCATACGTGACAAAACAATGAAATTTGATTTTCGAACGTAAAAAACTTTGCAAAAAGCGTATGATTCCCCTTCCCCTCTCCGGCGCCAAATTCAAAACGTATGCGGTAACTTTGTCTATAGATATAGTAGGCAACATCTGCGGTTACAAACAACAAATTGAAATTTATCATCCAAATCCAGTAACTATATTCAGACGTACATACATTATAATTGACTCGTTAGTCCGTACGCAGATGCAAATGGTGGATAAATATGAATTCGTAGAATAAGGAACATAAAAAATAACTCAATCTTTCTGCGGAAGTGCCTTGACGGATAACCTATGCTACCCACTTTTTACGAAACAACATGCTGACAGATATATGTATATTTATAAATATACTACATCGATATACCGCGGACGAAGGTCAAAAACCTCACTTGACTTGGATGTATGGAAAAAAACGAATAAAAATCTTTCTCTACGTATCTATACATTTATATTACAGAGTATAATTATAATATTATAATTTGTCCTTGCTATATAATCTTCATCCTTCGTAGTCAATAATATAATACATACTCGCGCATGTATTATTTCGTTGTATATTCGCATGTGTATAGTTCGATGTATAATTCCCAAATGTAGACCTACACGATCTTCGATTATCTTGAATTCTTGACGCGTCATATTGTGTTGGAAGTGGACTGAAATTTTTCGGCATTTCACCACGGTGTTTATGTTTCCTTGAATGACCATAGGTAAGTATATCTTGATAACTAATGACTCTAGGAAATAATGATTCAGATCGTATATACGCAGTTTTTTTATGAAGTTTGAGACAAATATATTGGAAATTTTTCCACGCGTGCCTAGTGCGGGAATAGGGCGATTGCCGACGAATACTGCCAATTCTACACGAGCGAGAAATCGCCCATTGGCACACGTCACAGACGATATTTCCCGTAATTTCTGATTGGAAAGTTTCATTCGATAGGCAGATGCAACTGACATATATCTGAGAAAATGGCCGGCTATATGTAGTAGGCAATAAAATTAATTATATATCACCTTTCGCCGATGGCGCCACCGAATGACTGAGTTATTCCACAGTCCGTGTGCACGAAAAAAGCACCAGTGCGAAAAGTAGACCATTTATGATGTGCGCATGCGCCGAGTTATCACCCCAGTGCGGAAAGCAGAGCATTCACGGAGTGCGCATGCGCCATCTCTTCGTTTATGCACTTTTCGGATACAGGTTACTTTACGCACGCTACATAGACGTCGAAGATCAGACTTCCTGGGCGGGTATTACAAGTAGTCATTTATGTGGCATGCCCGCAAACTAAGTGTGTAAAAAATTTCTTTCACGCAGTTCTATCATGCGCAATTCGAGCTGTGCATCGAAACTGCCGTAAATGGTCTTTTCCAGGCAGTTTTGAAGTGAGCCATATGAAGTGCGACTTTAGGGACCAAAATAGGAATCACAAAGCGACTCTTTCACGTCTGTGTCGCCGAAAAAAAACTTATTCAATTGTCGAAGTTCAGAGGAACCAGTTTCTCCGCGATCAATTCTCTCTTTTTTTCGATTGCTTGACAAATTTCCGACCGTTTGAGCACAGGATGGGAATCGTGATGTCTTCTTTTCAAGTTATAACCACTTCAATATCACGAAATTATTCAGAATTCAAAGAAATCGGGATGAATTAAGTTGTGAGAAAAAATTGTTTTTTGAATAAGTGTATAAAAATATAACCTGTATTCTCACCTGATCAAGTTCAGCAATGATCGTTCGGTATCGCTCAGTTGATCTTGATTCGTGGATGCTGTTAATTCGCAAATCAGTTTAGGCAGACAAGCGCTTTTTATGGTCGACATCAGCTTTGCCTTTGCTGAGATCCCTGTTTGTCCAGAAAAAAAACAGAAAACGAATAAAATCAAGAGTACAAAAAGAAAGTAATTAACAGAATTCATTTCCTCAGAATAAATATGTACATTTTTTCGATGATCGTTCGTTCTCCCACGACGAGTGACGACCGTGATAATAATCGTGAAAAAAGCCGTGGGAATGAAAAAATGTTTGACGCTTGTTTTCGCTACGTAGCGTAACTGTTTTAGCGACAGTGAAAGCGAGTCTCGACGTGTGCGCATGCGCAGAGTACATATTCGGGAACTTTTAACTCCTAGGAGTTAAAAGTTACTTTTAACTCCTCTGCACATGCGCACACGTGAAAAGATGCGAACATGCTTTTGTTATATAGAGTATCGTGTGTACCATGGAGACTCGGGTTTTCAACGCCTCCCGTATTTACAATACTTGTCTCCGGCTCGCGCATGCACACTCGCCTTCGGCTCGTGCTGCGCTCACCTACGAACGTAATTGTAAACATGTATACGCTCGGGCGTTAAAAGACCGACTTTGTCTCCTTGATGCACAATATACCATTTTTTTTCCAGTAGTTCAAGGGTAACTTCCTTCTTTGTAAACACTCTGCGGTTCGTCTTATACCTATACGTTAACACAAGTCAGAGCTTTGAAGGCTCTATACTTATAATACTACACATACATGACCGATCCCATGCTGGTCATCCGCCGGATACATGACAATAATAATGATAATAATTATCAATAATATTTTTATAATACCTAATAATCAATTAACTAGAACATTGGATTGCAAACGCCATGGATCAGATTTGTGGCCACATCCATTGGTATCCCGTATGAAATGAAATTAAAAATCCTGCGAAATCTTGTGGTCTTTTGAAAATTTGCCATATATATATGTACCTTGATTTTTGTAGTTTGCCGGTCACAAACGTAGAGAAAACAAAAGAATAGAATTATGTTGTGCCCAACGTTCGGCGCCAAAACGAAAAACAACAACAATAATAATAAAAACTCGCAGAATATCCCAATCCCGTGGAAATTTCACAGAAATCTTGCCGATGCTGATCTCTGAAGTTTGCTTGGACACATTGTTTGAGAAAGATGAGAAAAATTAATTAACGAATAACGTACGGCCCCACGCTGGGCCGAAAGCTTACACTCTTTATTATTGTTCATATCTGTGTGCTAGGTAATCTCTGAATACCGTAAAGAACGCAAGATTTCAACATGATTGTGGGATTCAGTAAGATTTTCAATCCGATTCGATATGCATCAGGGCCGTTTGATCCTCCGACGATTTTATTCAATCCGCGCGACGTATAAATATCTGACCAATACGAGTCCTGTAGCATTTACTTATAAACGTATTAAAATTGGCATTCAATGGATCAGATATTATCTCGCCAAGTGTACGTGGTTGAAAATATTTTTATTCAAGGGCGCAGGGCGAGAGAAACTACCTGAAGAAAATGTCAAACAAATGAGAAAAGACAGGGAAGGAACAGTACTAACGGCAAAGAATTTGAATAAAATTAGCAAAAATTAGCGAGGGTTTCTGGCAATTTTTATACTTCGTTCGCGATTTGATTCATAATATCGTAGTACAAGATACAAGCCTCTTACCATTTTGATCAAACATCGTGTCCTCTTCTGACAAATCGTGAGTTTGTTGACGCGAAGAGGCGGAGGTGGATGAGGAAGATGAGGTGGATGTGGTTGATGACACGATTCGGTTACGTGATGACTCTTCGTTGGGTCCTTTGTGTCGTTTTAATGCAGTTGTGCCATTTTTATCGGCGTTTATACCAAATATCGTTGACATTAACGAGGTGTAGTCACCGGCAAACACCAGAAACATGCCAACGAATATAACCAGACGTACGGTTCCGGTATCCATATTTCTTTTTGTATTTGTATTGCTTTTGTTTTAATTGTAACTTATTTCTTTCTTTCTTTTCCAGTTACTTTATTCTATTCGTGTATTTATCGTTTTTACAAAATTATCATCAATTTCGAATTCAATATTTCTGTTTCTCTTCGCCTCCTATTACTTTTTCCTCTTCAACAGAGCTCAATATCTTCGGAAATTTAATTTTTCGCGAACAAGATTTTTCATCGTTGTTTCCTACATTCTTCTGAGTAACTGTACGTCCTATAACTTGTTTATTAGTCCGTTTGTTTGTTCGAAACTCAATTTATGATACGATCACAATTTTTTTATATCGTTTTGTATTTGACGTTGATGATTTTTTATTTTTTACTCAGGAAATCTTGAATTTTTAATAATATTCTTGATTGTAAATTTTGTTTGTTATTTATTATTATTTCGGATTGTTGGATTCTCGTATTTCGAATTATTCACCACTGATACCGTTTCGTCGACGGTTACGTTTCGATAAAATGCACTGTCGTGATAGTCAACGGAGAACAGTAATCAACCGGCAAGTCCCAGAGTCGAAGAATTACTGGGGAAATATCGTCAGTATGGTACCGTAGCTGTTACCCAGTAAGAAATGAATGACTGTGAATTGAGAACTGGTAAGGAAACGCTCCCAGTTTATACAGACGTACGTATAGGTATAAGCCCACCTACCTATACAGTATATTTACTACAGTAATACTTTTGCTTCACGGACTGAATCAACATAACTATATACTATACGAACCTCGAAGTCTCAGTGCCCTCGTCTCACCTCGACTTACCTCGCCGCAATTCCTCCGTGTTCGTGCCCCGATCGCATAAGAAGAAAGTGAAAGTTGCCTGTATAATACAATATTACCATTATCATTATCGTTGTATCATAACAACAACAAATTTAGAAAAATGAAACGAAGGCAAATTCGAAATCGAAAACTGGGGGGGAGGGGGGAAGAAGAAATGAAAATCACAAAAAAGAGAACGCATGAGAATGAAGTCGAAGGTATCCGGCATGTTATTATTATTATTATTATTATTATCATCATTATCATCATTGTAGTCATTACCTCCGCATTGTTATGGGTAAATATCTGTATCGCGTATAAGTATAGCACCGAGCACGTTGAAATGTACTGAAAGTCGGTATACTTACTTTCCCTTTTCTCAGTTATAGTATTGCGCGGTACCTACGTGTGGGGATGTACATACACTGACTACGGTTGATCCTGGGTATGGTTTGATCATTCAAGCTGGTACTGCAAATCGATGCAGCACCAGCTGCAGTTTTGGTGTAGATGCAAGCTTTGTTCCTATTAGCTATACACGGAACACGCACTACTACTGAGAATCTGAAATACTATATCGGTCCGGTGATTTAAACTAGCCAATAGGATTTCAGATTTTCTGCACTAACGTGAGGAGAAAAGCTAAAGACAAGCGGTGTTGATAAAATTATACGTGACAGCTGCCACCGATTCTTAACCTCTGAACTCACTTTCGATCATCAATTTGAAAGAGATAAATTTCTAATTCTCGCGTAAATGAATAATCATGCACGAACGAGCTGCTGATTATTGTTTATTCTTCTGCCGATTCCTGTCACGAGCTGCTACGTATCGATGACAGCTATCATGCACAGTTTCATAGATAGAGCTTCTTTTGTCTTCACTGAAACCGACATGGACGATTATTATTCGGCAGTACCAATCTAATGACTGAAAAAGAATACGACCGTCCATGCATGAATCAACCGCAGCTAGTGTAACAGTGAGAATTTCTAACGAGCATACAGTGATACACTCCGTCTGCACGATTTGGTGCGCTTGCGCGATCTTTTGACTTCAGCTGTTTTTCATGCTTACCAACTGCAACAACAAGTTGCCGCGATGTATCTAGCCTCGAATATTTCGACAGGTGAACTTGGCATACTGAAGATTAGATACATCGTGGCAACCTGTCAGACCTGTCTGTCGCCCGTGATCTGTCGCGTTAAAATTTTATATTTCCGACAGTTGGTAGACATGAGAAATAGCTGGAGTCGAGAAGTCGTGCAAGCGCACAGAATTTGTCTAGCAAACGGACCGTATGGTCGTTATAAGAATTCTCGATGTAGGTATACATAAATATGTATACTAATGTATACACAGCGTATTGGATTGTGACCAATTCAAGTTACACGGATTTCAATCGTGAGCCGAATACAGTTGGTAAATTGGGAAATTTCTAGCGAGCCGGCCGATGACGACACCGCTTGAAGCAGAGCGACGTCGTTGTGATTGGCCAGCTCATTGAAATTTTCACAGTCCGCCAACCGTTGCATTTGTACCTCGTCTTTGGTCTTTCGTTTATAATTTCGTGCAATTTCAATTGGTCGCAATTGAGCGCATTGGGCGTACATACCTAGTCGAGCTTTACCTGCAACAGCCTCACACCGTAAACGCAAAATTTCTGTGACAAAGTTTTACTAATCAATTAATTTTTATATTTTTCTCTCCTTTTACTTCATTTTTTTCCAATTCAAAGAATACGAATGTGAATATTTATTTCACAGTAGCTCTATATATACAAGAATATGCAAGTACGAATTAAGTTAATTATTGTAATTGAATTTCATAATTTTTCTCCTCTAATCTTCGACGTTGATAAATAATATAGGGGCGATAATTTGAAAGAGTGATTTTGTTAAGGGTGATAAAATGTGTGGTTGGTCGAGGAGAGGATCGTGCTCAAAATGACAGAATACTTTTTGATTGTAATTATTCGTATTGATATTATTAATATTGGTATTATTGTTATTCATTTGATAATTTTCTGTCACCTCGCGATGTTTCGCGGCCTGCAGTTTTTCATAACTCTTCTCGGGAGCTGTGTGCAAAAAAGACAAAGATGAGAGAAGGTAAGAGAACTGTTCAAAACTTAAAATGAAAACGCAAAAAAAAATGGACCAAAAAAAAAAATTCAGTCATACACTGAAACTGCAGCTGAGAAAAATATTCCCAGTACACTACACAACGAGTGTGAGAGAAGTTAGCATGGCTATTTCAGATTTTCGAAAAAATCGATCTTGTGCTGAAATGTGCTAGGCTTGTGCTACAATGTGCCGCAAATTATAAGTTTCTATCACGAAAAAAAACTAAATATAATATGAAAACCATTTTTTGCGCTATCATCGCCGTTTTGTTATTTCAGAAAAGTAGGTGTTGTGCCGGAATGTGCTAGGCTTGTGCTGCAATGTGCCACAATCCAAATGTAATTAGGATTTCAATCTCCTGCATCAAAAGAAAAAAAATACTACATAAAAAAATTGAAAAGAGTAATTTCTATTTTATTCTTCACTTAATGCAGCAGATTAAAATCCTAATTGCATTCAGATTGCGGCACATTGCAGTACAAGCCTAGCACATTCCGGCACAACACCTACTTCTTCGAAAAAACAAAATGGTGCTAGTGCAAAACATGGTTTTTATACTGTATTTAGTTTTTTTTCGAGATAGAAACTTATAATTTGCGGCACATTGTAGCACGAGCCTAGCACATTTCTGCACAAGATCAATTTTTTCGAAAATCTAAAATGGCCATGCTAACTTCTCACACATCAACAACGAATATAACAATAAAACAGGAAAAAGAGATTCGAAAATTCTAGAAAAGAATGACAGAAATTTGAAATAGTTCGGGAAAAATGGGGCCAAAATTCGATCAGAACAGAAAAAATAAGAAAACTGGAAAAAGACTTGAAACGATGCATCGCACCACGGTTTTCGAAATTGAAAACTAAAACAGAAACGCACCGAAATCCGAGAGCTCAGCAGACGCTGGATAACTTGAATCCGATTTTTGGTGCTGGGGGTGGCGGTGGGGGTGAGGATCCTGGCGTAACACGATGACCCGGCGGCCTGGCGACGAAGATTCCGTACTTTCGGGGGGGTGGTTCTGGCGGCATCGGAGGCGGGAATGATGGCTCCAGTATCTATGGAGCAATTTTTTCACGGATATATTCTTGTGTTCTTTGACGAATTATTAAAATTTTCGAACGATTTGGAATAATTTTTATAGAATTTCACCTAATTTGAACTATTTTCAACTAAAGATGATGTTTTTTATCACGTTTGAACAATTTTCTAGTGTGATTTATGATTTTTGAGCATTTCCCATTAAGGATCAGAGAGTTAGAAGTGTTTGGCAATACTTTTAAGTGGCATACAATGACTTTCCAACCGTTTCAAATATTTTCACATTCAATGAATATTCAGTAATTGTTAATGATTCGAGATCATTCATACGTAATCTTTGTCAATTTTCCATTTCCTTCGTGTATTCAAATGATTTCAAATGATTTTTCGTGTTCTTCAATGATCCTAATTGTCGTTTGAGTATTTTTCTATGATATTTAATGATTTATGCTTAATTTTTGAGATTCAAAGTACACTGTGAAAAATAATTACACACATTGCCTGGTGTGTTACATTAAGAATACGGCAACAATGAGTCGAAAAACTCCGAAGAATGTTACAATGATGTCAGATGGTGGTAAAGTTACACTAATAAATTATTTCGTAGCGTTCTACACCACAAATTTATTTATGGAGTAACTTTTCATACATCTTTGTCAATATTTTTTAATTTTTATGGATTTGTCTCCAATTTCAAACTTTTTAAGTAATTATGCATGATTTTCGATAACTAATAAATATTTTACTGACACGTTTAACAGTTTTTTAACATTTTTTTTTATGGTTTCAAGTGTATTTCGATCAATCTTTGTTCATTTCCATTTATTTTCTCAATGTTATTCAATGATATCGAATCACTTACAGTCCGGTTTGATAATCGTTAATAACTTGTTTTTCTCTCTTATATTTGATAACTTTTGCTAATGATTCTTGAATTGAATGATTTTTTTGATATCTTTTGTGTACTCCTTACGATTTTTCAGCACTTTCCGCTTGTAAATTCCAAACACTTGGAACGATTTCCAATTGTTAAAAATGGGAAAAAAATAAGCAAACGGAAAACGTAGATAAATAGACAATTTGGATAGAGTTGAAAAAGAGTCATACTTTAACGTCTTCCGGTTTTTCAGCCGAATATTCAACGCCCTCGATACATTCGCCGTCCGGACCAGAGGTCGAAATTCCGGTATTGAATGTACTGTCGATAGACTTACACTGAAAATAACCAGCTAACAAACATTAATTCTATAAAATAGTGACAATTGAATGGAATTGGAATTTCAGATAATTCAGTACAAAATATTCGATATTTAAATTTGATAAATTCGATATTAAGAAAATTAAAAGTCAACTCATCAATTCATATAGCTTGATAATAATTACTTTTCCAAACACCTTCTCAAGCTCTCCAATTTTCTTCACCGTCGTCGTTAATTCAACACTCAACTTTTCCAACTGCAGAAAACAAAACAGGAGAAATCATTCTGAATTTTTTTCAAATTCAATTATTAATCAATTCCATAGTTTCATATAATTCAATGTTATGCTCTCACTTCCTCATTCAAATATTTTTCCATCTGACGTTGTAGCCCCTTCTGTAAAATTCGAGGACGCGATGATGAAATAAGTAATGTTTGTGTTTTTATTTATTGCATTTTGTACTAACCGTTTTCACCACCACTTCCTCGTACTCAACACGCTTTCTCTTCAGAGTAATCAAGTCGTCCAATTTCTAATTAATTAATGAATTAACTAATTAATTGATTAAATTCAATTGAATTTAAATTCCAGGTGAAATTTCGAGTGATAAAATAGATGATAGATAAGTAAAGTAAAAGACAAAGAAAGAAGAGGAATCAAAAAACCAGTATACTATCCGGGATGAAATTGATGCACGAAAAAACGGGGATCGATTTTATTCCCCCTAGATATTATAATCGTTTTTTAATACCTTCATTTGGTTTTCACAAATGCCTCTTCAAACACCTATTACATACGTGGTATTATTCGTATAATTATCGCATAGAAAATTGATTTTTAAACGTTCGAGTGTTACGTATTTTTGGATACACGCGGTATGACCGGTACTGGGATGGAAGGAGGTGAATCAGAATGATAAATGCAACAGTATGTCATATTAATAATCGATTTGAGATATAGAATCGTTAATATACTGTACGAAATGCAATCAAAGACTTGATATATATTACAGTATGGAATTAGACAAAAATTCTGATCACGAGAAAATAATCATTCAATCATTAGTAGGTCCGTACCAAAGTGGAATAGTACAATTGCAGCTAATTACACATTAATAGTTTTTTGGTTATGTTTCCCCTCCCCAAGACGTCGTAATGATTGGGGACAAAAATATTCCATCCAATGGAGTATCGGAGAAATATATATAGATTGTGAACTTTAAAAAAACTTGTTTGTTTGCGGTTGAAAATGCCGATCGTACTTACAGTTTTATTGTCTTCCACAACTGCGAACATTTCTTCGTTAATTTTAACGATCTTTTTGATTACCTGAAGGTCAATTGTAAATATACCTACTATAATTATCATAAGAATATTACATCCGTCAATGATTTTATATTAATGCGAAAGGAAGAAGAATTATTATCTTACCTTATCAGCATACCAAAGACCAAAATAAAATAATCCATAAACGAGCATGCAGACGACAAGATTATCCAATAAATTCTCACGAATGAAAGACTGCGATGTAATAAAAAAATAAATGAAATAAATTTATATATATATGAATATTCAAAAGCGGATATTGATTGTTCAACTATACAGATAATCGAATTGATTATTCATATCAGTCATTTTCTACGTCTTCATTACTTTTGGTTATTACATGAGAAAAATCAGGATAATGAGTTGGAGAAAACAGTATTCATTTCTTCATTTTCTATTTTCCTACCTGAGGATCATATAGATCGAAATATTTCAGGATTGGAAAACTTCTTGACCATCGATAAAAATAGCCTTGCCTTCTGTGAAACATCGTAATTTTTGATATCCTCTTGAGAAAATCATCGAGCGATTGAAAATAAACAGATACGTACCAAAACAGAAAAAAAGTGCATAAACTGATTGAAATTTGTGATTAAAATCTTCACAGAATAATTTTTTCTGTTAGTGTCAAAAGAACAGAAAAAAATCAACAACAACGAAAAAACAGAGGTTAAACTCTCATACAGCCTGAAGTACGCTAACGAATGAACGAGAAAAATAAAAAACAGACATAATTAGGTGTTATTTATTTATTTTCAACGTGCGAGCGGTGTCAACATTCAGAAGAAACAATATCTAAGCCTGAAGTAGATGATGCTAGTTTCAAAAATTCTGTATCTTCGGGCAAAAATGTTTTGTGTTTCTCCCATTCAAGGTGCTGTAGGACTCGCTATCTTAATTGTACAGATGTCGTTTCGAAAACGGCTAACGTAAATTTTCGCAATCGACTCGATCGATTTTGATGAAACTTCGAGATCTTATTGAGGATGATGGCGGAAAGTGGCTAAGTATTTCACTTTTTAAAAACATTGATCGGATTCGATGAAAAATGAATATTTCCTATGTTAGCTAGGTTAGATCACCAGCGGCAACTCCAATGGCCTCTACAGTTATATTTTTGCAAGTGTGCAAATAGTGGGCTTTCCCGTGTACCGGAAAATGGTGAACAATCGAGGAAGAACGCCCAATTCTTTCTTCATTTTATGTTTCAAAAGGCGATGAACTTTGGATTTGGACCATTACCGATCGATCTTTGATGGAAAATGAGTTTGGGTCGCGGCTAGTGCCATATTTCAGTGTAAGGAGCTACGAAAGAAAGGCATTGGGGTGCAACAATTCTCACAATGATGATAATAATGATTCAATAAATTCAGCAAAACATTGACATACATTTTGATTATATGCAGACGTAGATAAATAAATGAGAAAGCCGAGAGGAAAAGTATACACGAAAGTGAAGTTGTTTCGTTTGTATTAAATAAATAAATTTATATACAGAGAAAAGAAGAAGAGAGGAGATTAGCACATGAAAGGAAGCTTCCATGTGTCTCTATAATATATTTCGACGCCACTTGTTTGGATCCCATCGTACCCCGGGGGCAGGGTTGACTAACTAAATACTAAATAGGTACCTACCCCGGGGTTCATACGACTATTTATACATATTAGGGCAGCCAGCGTTAAGCCCGGATCAAATCGTGAGTCTTTTTTCTATTCTAATTTTTTTGTTTCCAATACTTTTCGAGTCAACTGTCAAAACACTTGTTGAAGTACTTGGCGAAGTACGATCCAAAATTCGTTTTGGAACTAATCTTCATACGCGATAATCATGTCAAAGCGACAGATGTCATACTTCTTATTCCGTTACAACTGATTTCTATTAAATTATTTTTTTAATTCTGTGACTTTTACGAAATTATTAATAAATTGGACCGGAAAATGATTTGAGGATGATCAAACAATGATCGAGGGTGAACGAGAATCATTAAAATTAGAGAAAAAGAAGCCTTCATCAAAACAGGGGAAGAAATGCGCAATGTGGAAACAAAATAATCAGAATCAATGAAAAAGCTCGCAAAAATATTCAGGAGTGATGAAAATTGTTCAAAAATGGTCGTAAAATATTCAAGAGATTATTTCAAAAGAGACGCCAGTAATTTTGTGAAACGGTAATTGGAAATGGTGAAAAATTTGATTGTCATTGGAAACGTGAAAACAAAGTTCGAGAATGATGAAAACACGATGAGAAAATTTGAAAGTCCACGAATAAACATTCACAGCATAATCTTGTGAAAAAATTGATGAACAAATTCGAAAAATTGAGAAAAGTAGCCAAAGAGAAAAAGGGACGGGGGGAGGGGGGAGGGAGGACAAAACAGATACCTACGCCTTGAGGATAGCGGGGTAATGGGTGGGGATGAAGAAGTACCGTGCGACTACGATTCTGACAGCGTATATCCAGCAGCAGCACCAATGGGGGTGGCGCGGGTAATGATCGATTCGTGAGAGGAAGTGGAGCGAAAATCGCTCTGTGAGTGTGACGTAGAGACTCACAGAGACGTTTACCGAAGCGAGAAATTACTCATCGTTTCGATTGAGGTTAATTAATTAGATAATTAAAGTCCCGAACCGTGCATACCTAGTGCCTTGATAACGCGGTGTCTAACAGCAGATCAGAGTCAGACATCGTCTTGTCTTTTACAGGAGAGAATTAAGCCATCTCACAGCGATATAGAAAGAGAGAGATGGAAGGGAAACGGGGATTAAAAGAAGATTGAAAAGAAGAGCCATGACGGGAGAGGAAGAGGAAGAAAAGGAATGAGAAATGAGGAACAAAAATGTCCGGATTACACGAGACACTGATTAGTCGTAATGCATTTTAAAACCAATTTAAAATTAAATTATCCAGCGGATGAAACACATGAGAAAAAATTCACGAGACATTTTGTAAATGTTTTCATAGGATTTACAAACGAGGTAAGATATGTCAAGAATTGTGAAAGACATGCTTCGAAAATGTTCGATACAACTACCATGAAACATGACATTAATTGTAACAAAGACATGTTCAACAAAGTTTCAATTGAATACCACAGAAGACGTGACAGAAAAAGTTCAATGGAATATGTTACACGCACGTTTCATTCAATAATTTTCATACATGAAAAAATGTTCACTATTACTTCATGTTTACTATGATATAATTCAATTTGCAGACGGCGCAAGATAGGTCAAGAATTGTAAAGGACATGCTTTAAAACTGGTTAATACAATTTCCATGTTTAAAAAAGTTTGTATTGAATTCTACAGAAGGTGTGACAGTAAAAAGTCAAATGAAACATGAATAATTGTCATGCATGAAAAAATGTTTGCTACATTTTTAGGGAGAGAGGAGACGAGGATAAACTCATCAATGTATTCTCGAGTAATTTGTAATTCAATGTCCAAAAAATAGAACATCAATAAAGGCGTGTTAAAAAACGATTGGCTTGTAAAACATTCTTAGATCTTCTGCAATTGAATTTCAGAGAGTCAAGGAACGGCAAAAATGTTATAAGCCCTGTTTGAGAAATGTATGATTCAATTTCCGGCGGACAAAACATGACAGGACATTTTTCATCACGTCAAAATTGATCTCTACGAAATCAAGGAAAAACTTCCTGACATAGAAACATGCCTGAAGAATATCTATTTCAATTTTCAGAAACGAGCAACTTGACGGACATTGTTTACAATAGTCGGGATTGAATGCTACGGAGACATAAGATAAGAACAACAAAATAAGTTTATCGAACACATTAGAGAATGTTCTGATTTAATTTTCACAGTTTGAACATTATTACACATTCTCATACAAGCTTTTCGGTTCAGTTTACAGTAGGCAAAACAACGTGAAACGTTCTTGAACACTCCAGAATTGAATTTTCGGATAACTGGACCTCAAAAAACTTTCGGGAAACATTATTGAGAATGTTCCCACTCAATTTGCAAATCCCAGAACATTATGAAACATCTTTTTCAATTTTTTATTTTTTCTTCAATACGTCTTCTCAGGTCCTCCGAAGCAAGAATCTGGTCTGAATTCACAAAGTTTTCCCAGCAGAGAAATTCTCTCTGAATTCTGAAAGGTCGAATAAATGGATATAAAACCGATGAACGAGTCCGCAGGCATGCAGTCGCTCGACTGCAATGACTAGTGATAAATCCATGTGAAAAACAAGGGATTATATATCGTTCAGTGTAATATATGTACAATCATCTGAACCCTGTTTACGAAAGGAAAATAAGAGTTTTCACTTGAAATTCTGTCACGTAACTTTCCTCAGACACATGATATATCTGCAGAGTGTATGGAACAGAAAATCGATATTATAATTCAGAAGTCATTGGATGAATGAATATGGCCAAAGAATACTGAAAAATGGAGTATACCGGCCTATTTTATCAGCGAAAAATAAGAAAAGTCTATCGAAAAAAGGGAACACCTAATCACAACCGTCTTTAAATGTGTGGAATCGATTTCATCCATGTATGGTGGTGTGATAGCCTAAGCATTTTGGAATATCTCTACGATGTGGTATCATCGCCACGGAGAAAATAATTATAGGAAGGAAAAACGTAGGTATTGTGCAGGATTGTATGAATATTGTTACACATTAACATCAATCTTTGTCGGATCCTTGATTTTCTGTGCCATTGCTAGGTGTAGAGAAACCTACCCCTTCTAATACCCCGGAAGAAATCATTATTACTCGTGGATATATGTATGTGTGCCAGAATAAGCCAATTATATCCGCCTGACAAATTACCCCCTACGTCTTCGTGAAATATTAAAAACTACCCAGAACCCTGCAGCCACGCAGGTAGAAAATATATCGTGAAATAGACCCGCAGCTGCGATCGATGACTATGAGAAACAAGGAGGAAAAGAATTAGAGAAATGGAGAAAAAACGGGACAAAAATGAGAAAATTTGTTCAATTTTGAAAAACGAATGGGAGAAACAATATGAAACGAACTTCTGCAATAATTTTTACTGTTTTATGATTTACTTTGATCATGTTCTGTACAGTAAATTCTTCTTCACTTTGTTAGGTCGGGTAAAAAGTGAATAAACAACATCGAGAAGGAAAGTACGCAAAAAAAGAAACATGAAACTGGAATCTTGCATAAAGTGAAACGTTGTTTAGCACTCCTGATACGATGTAGACGAGATTCCATTCTATAGCCTTATACGTATGTATAGAAGTGAGTACCTACTGTACTTGTCGACCCTGAGAAATCGCGATGATCATAAGTAAACCAAAGCGAAATAATATTTTATACAAGCGCCTGCGGATTTATGCCAGGTTCTTTCCTCTAACAGTAAAACACGACGGAAAGACAATTATAATATTCAATATTGAGTAGATCAAACGATGTATAGGTAATATAAATTCGTGTAATTTTGGAGCTTCGAAGCGAACGGCGAAACGCTGATGTAAGAAGAAGAAGAACCAAAAACAATTTGGTAGCATTCGAGTGATTAGTGATAAGGAAATAATTGGAGAATTGCATAAATCAAAACGCGCGCGCGTCAATTGAAAATTTAGCGAGCCGGGGGATCCCGCCAGTTGCTTTTGACTTGTCAGTTCAACTAACTCCTCCGCCTCTACCTAGCTCGATTACCGAATGAGGAGTCTGACAAGATCTGTTTGCTGATCCGGAACGGCGTTCGACTGTGTAAATCTAATCTATCTGATGAATCATCAACTCCTGACTTCTGGCCAGTGGCTGTAGCACTACACATACGCCGATATAACCTGATTTAATCTGAACCGATTGAACAATGGATGGGCTTCACGCATTTGCACTTTCACTTATTCATCTCTCTTTATCCCATCCTATATTTGGCTATTTTTTATTGCCCTTTCTCACATTTCACGCCTTCCTGATTCTGTCACAATTTAACCACAAATTCTGTATCTTTTTTTATCAATTCTTTGGTCTTCTTTTTCTTGTTGTTGGAGCTTGTTTTCCATTTTGTTGGTCTTCCTCTTCCTGTCTATCTGTCTTTGTGTCGTTTTTCCATTTGATTATGAGTCATTTTTTGCCACGATACGTAAAATATACTCTGATTTTACTACTGCTCTTCAATATAATAACAGTAGTTATAATGTAAGACCTATGTACAGTCGAGTACCTCCATGTACCACATAGAAAAGGTCAGAAAACGGGGATGGGAGGAGGGCCGCCCTTTCGGAGTGTGAGATAAATTCTAGGGGATCGAATGAACGTGTCAGTCAAAGGTTAACCAACCGTAAGAAGAGGAATAGGAGCAGGTGGGGCGAGGAGGGGGTTCTATTGTATTGGCATAGGGAATAATAATATAAGATAGATATATAGAAACTGGTGAGTGGGGAGTATGGCGAGGGCGACGGAGGACTGAAGGAGGGAAGAGGTGGACGGGTGGATCGGTGTTGTTGCAACAACTGAATAATCACAATTGTAGGACCCACAAATTTCCTTCTCCTCTTTCTTAACGCAAGCGGCTCTACGTTCCTTTACGGTTTTGGTATTATATATTGAAGGGTTTGGGGGATTCCGGGGGTTGGGGTTTCGGATAGTCCGGGTTATAAACGAAGTGGGGTGACGTATATACGGCACTGATTGCATGTCAACTTCGATATATAAGGATATGTCAGAGAATATGCTCCACTCCGCCACCGCCACCCCCTCTCGCTCTTTTTCTTTTTCCTTCAGCCCCTATTCATTTCTCTCTGCCATAGAATAACCTGCAACAACTTGAAATTAATTTGAGTGGTTTTTCCTCACCCACTTTACTGGATGACTGACTGACTGACTGACTGACTGACTGACTGACGGTCATAGTTGAATGAAATCACGAGAATTACTCGTGTCAAATGAAACGATATTATATTGTGAGATAAGATTATTTTGTTGGAAGTAAGATCTTAATTTATTATGATTTACGGAACAGAAATATTATTATTTGGCATGTGGAAATTCAATTGTTGTTTTTTCATTCTGGACTTGGAATTCTTCTTTAATGTTTTCTTATTTTGTTATCCCAACTTTTTCTTTGTTGTTACTGAGTGGAAGAAGAAATAACAAGACAGAAAAGGAGTACAGAAAAAATTATACAAAAAAATGTACTCCTTCGAGCCGGATTTGAACCAGCGACCTATGGATGTCTCTCTTTCAGATTGCTTTCCAACTACAGTCCACCGCTCTACCAACTGAGCTATCGAAGGCTGTATATACATTTGGATAAGTTAACCTGATCGAATGCGGAACTTGAAGTTGAGTGTTCTACTTTCAAATAGTATAAAAGACGTGTCCCGAAATCTTCTAGGTATGGGTTTCTCAAAACCTGTAACAGATTTCCATTCAAACAAACAACGTTGATTGGGAAAATAGAAAAATCAGAAATAAAAGAATAGAAATTGAAGGTGAATAAAGACAGAAAGAAAGTGTATAAAACATCATATTGGCGACTCTTATGCCCACTGATAAAGGAGAGTGCGAGCGAGATTGAGACAGAGTGGTAGAGAAGAAAAGAGGAAGAGAGTCAGTGTTGGGGCCAAAGTCGATAGAACAAGATGTGTGGTGGTTATCCGCGTATAATGCGGTGTTCAAGTTTTTTTACATGTTCGTTTTTCATTGGAAGTTCTCAAGGTTCGAATGTTTTATTGCGAGCCAACTAACAAACCGTAAGGAAATGAATACATAATATACAGAAAAACAACCAGTAGTATCGGCACAAATCAGAAGTCACCTATTAAACTCTTCGCCAATCCGCTATCCTCCCTTTAAGTGGAATTCGGAAACGCCACGGGCAATCTAACCTAGCTTACCGTAGGAAATATTCATTTTTCATCCAATCCGATCAATGTGACGAGAAAGCAAAATAATGGGCATCATACTCAATGAATTTTCAAGGTTTCATCGAAATCGTTTGCGAATATTTCCAATTCTCGATTTCGAAACCGTTTCTTTACAATCAAGATAGGGAGTCCTATCGTTGAGTGTACCCTTCTACACTCAACGGTCCTATGGCACTTTGGGGTGCTCTATGCCACATCAAGGTAGTTTCTGAGAGCATTCACTGAATTTCTTACATACCGTTAATAATGTCAATATCCAGTTGCTCCACAAATTCTAAATAGATTCACCGTCTAGATTTTGATAAGATCATTAGCAGACTTTCGACCATTTGCATGGTGACTATGTAGCGATTACACCACACTCATTCTCCTTCTACTCCAAGACCACACTACAAATTTTAGTGAAAAACCGAGTCGAGAGATTTTGATAAAAAAACTAACCTAAAATAGAGGGATATCTTAGCTACACGTGGGAAAAACATCCATTGCTGACCGTCTAATTCCCCCAATAAACCATAAGAAGATGGATATTTCATCATAAATTATACGCGTAGGTGAACAGAAGAGAATTATTTCATAGTATGCATGCATCTGTATAGTACCGTTCGTCTATATATGCATGTGTGTAATGCATGTGTGTAACGACTCTCGGTACAATCTCATACAAAAATTCTATATGACCTCACTCTTGGGTCTCACTACAGGGTGTTTCAGGTTGAACACAATATATTTCGTGGGCAGTTTTCTCGAAGGATTCTGAAACGAAAAGTCCCTTGCCAAAAATTGCTGTGACCGACGGTCTCCGAGCTATAGAGTTTCCAAGTTGACCTATCACAGAACTTATACAGTGGAAAGTCAGTGCCGGATCACAAACATTATTAATGCTGTGCCCGTGGCTAGAGTGTTTCGTTCATTCGCTAGAGTTGCAATTATTGTTTATCCAATTATCTTGTCGTAGTTCTCGTCGTCCAGGTTTTTTCCTCCATAGTTTTCGTTGTCTATGTATTCCCCGTCGTAATTCCCGTGGTTTAAGTCGTTTCCTTCATAGTTTTCAACGTCCAGGGATTCCCCATAGAAGTTCTCCATGTCCACGTGTTCAACTCTACAATGTTCGTGGTCCAGGTATCTCTCTTCATACTTTTCTTCGACCAGGTATCCCTCTTCATAGTTTTTATCGTCCAGGTATTCCCCGTCGTAGTTTTCAATGTCCAAGTCCTTTCCTTCATGGTTTTCGTCGTTTAGGTATCTCTCTTCATATCGTTTATAGAGAAAATACGAAAAACATTTGCTCACGACGAAAACTATGAAGAGGGATACCTGGACGACGAAAACTATGAAGGAAAAGACTTGAACCACGAGAATTAGAACGGGGGATACCTAGACAACGAAAACTATGGAAGAAAAAACCTGGACGACGCGCGACAAGAACTACGATGGGAAATACCTGGACGACAAGATAAAGCCGATAATTGGATAAACAATAATTGCAACTCTAGTGAACGAACGGAACACTCTAGTCACGGGCACAGCATTCAGAACGTTTGTGATCCGGCGCTGACTTTCTATTGTATAAACTCTGTGATAGGTCAACTTGGCAACTCTATAGCTCGAAGACCGTCGGTCACAGCAATTCTTGGCAGGAAACTTTCCGTTTCAGAATCCCTCGCGGAATCTGCCCACGAAATATGTTGTGGTCAACCTGAAACACTCTGTATAACACGACACTACCTTGAGGTGCAGACTTCAAAAAATGAATATACCCTATGTTAACTAGGTTAGATTGCCAGCGGCGACTCCAATGACCTCTTAAGTTCAGAAATCGATGATTTGTTATAAAAGAATTGACAAACATCGCCTAGAAATACGCTGCAACTTCTTCGACTGAAAACTGTCTTTTTCGACCATTCATTTTCTTCATATTCACATATCGAATGTGTAGAATCTCATCCCTTCAGATCTACACAGGATCTGAGAGTTCTCAAGATACGTGTAATAAAAATAAGAATTTAACGTAGAGATATACGTATGTAGACCTCTAGACAAACAGTTTTAGAGGTTATTTCACAAAGTTGTAAAATAGGTTAAACATTGTATGATACAGAGGAAATATAAATAGAAGTATTGTAAGAGAACTGCATCGCGTTTCCGGCTCTCCATAATATAGATCTATATTACACATGTGTGCGTGTAATGTGTATAGATTTTACGAACTAAGGCCTAAAACGATGTGATCGTTTTTACGCTCTCGGAAGGAGGTTAGGGGAAACTATATAGGTAGTCGGTATACGTAGGTATAAAAATTTTTTCCCCCCCGTCTGGTTGTTTAAACGCCGCGGCCGCCTCTCTATATCCCTCCGCATTTGTCGTAGTCGTCGATGGGAAACTGGAAAGCGTTGGGCTAATAACATTTTTACTACCAAACTTGAACGACTATGAGGAAATGGGAATAGGAGAGGGAAAAGGGGGATAATAAAAGACATATTATAATTGCCGTGACGGGACGTAAATCTTAAATATCAGACTTTTATTATCCCCACAGAAAATTGGCCCAAGATGTTCTCCTCACTCAACATTTATTCGCAGTTGGTATATAATATAAAATGTATGTGCACACCTATACGTTATATTTTCATCGACGAATTACTCACCCGTGTCGTGCTACGCACACGTTTCTACACGAACGGTAAAAATACACCAACAAATATTCTCAACGCCTCAAATTTTCTTTCTTTTTATTTTTTCATTTTTGGAATTGTATTCCTTGTGAAAACACGAGTACCTAACTTACCCGGGCAGAAATCTGAGCGACAAATAGTTTTTGAATGGGAGCCATCCAAAGATTCGACCAATAGCGTTACCGACCGTTACACAAAGCTCTAGGCTGATTGGTCGAGTCTTTAAATGCTTTTAATTTGAAATTGGTCAGACTTACAAGTTAAGGAATTTCGTCTCGATTTTTCTAGTAGAACTCAAACAGCAAATTGAAAATCTATTTCAATCACTGTTCCAAGCAGTTGAATTCTGTTGAACCCTTTCTCTTATAGATAAAATACAAAAATAAAGAGATGATACAAATTTTTACGTGTATAATAAAGAGTAAAGATTCCCGAGTCATAACTTTCGGAGAGAGGAACGCATCACATTTTATTTAATTGCTTTTTTTCGGGGGTTTGAGGGTTTTCGTTTCGTGTGCATAATATTATTTATTGCCAAAAAGCCCGTTAAATTTTAAGTGCCTTTTGCAGGTTGGTTCACTCCGAAAATTAAACCCAATAAAACTGTTTGTTATCCAATCAAGTCAGTAGTCGCAAAGAGAGAGGAGGGCCAATTTAATACTCTTTGAATTTGTAGAAAGGTAATAGACGTATACGCTTCCCGTCGATGTCGATCTTACAACGTAGGTGTTATACCCCAAATGTAACCTAACCTAACTCTTCGCATTCTACTAAATCGCATTATTATCTCTCCGGATAAGACATTTTACAACTAACAATAAGGGCTTTAAATTAGTTATACCCTATTTCCTCCCCTTCTTCGTCCTCGTCTTTACCGTCCTAACCTTACTCTTATAGGTGCCTATATAAGATTGAAAACGATGAACGTGCATATTCCTCCATTTCATCCCCGCGGCCCTGTTCACCAAATGATCTCATTTTAGATTCCACTACGTCACCCAGTACAGTAGATACGATAATACTCGTGTAATACATAATCAAACAATAGAAGTTCTGTGAAAAATTCTCTCAAATTATTTTATTTTCTGTCATTAGGATTTTCATATTTGAACGAATTTCAAAACATGAATAATTATCAAATACTTTAGGGCATTCAATTTATTTTTGTTAGCTCACAGCTATTGCAGCCTTATTTTTGAGGTTACGTAGAGGTACGAAAAGTAAGCTCTGCTCGTCAACCGCAGAAAGGGACACAGAGAGAGGGAGAGAGAGAGAGAGAGAGAGAGAAAGTGGAGTTGAGTTAAGTTGAGATTGTCTTTATTCGAGTTTAAGTCCCCCGGAGGGGTTTGGTTAGGTTTGCTTTTCGCGTTTCGCAAGGCAAAGATGATGCCCTGCCTAGGCGTTTAAATTTAAATTGGTAAAGTATTTTACGATCGACTCCCGAGAGTTTCATGGGGCGTTGTCACATCTTGATTAACTAAACTTTATAGATGAGAGGAGAGCAAAATAATAATAATAATGATAATAATAATAATAATAATGATGACAATAATATTGACAATGATAATAATAATAATGACTCTTTTGTTAAATAATAATAGAAACTCTAAACAGTTGCTGCATACGATAACCTTCTTTAATTCTCATTTTTAAAGACAATCAATTCTTCGGAATAGAACAAGAATACCAACAATAATAAAAGATATTATTGCATAGAATTTGAAAAAAATCAGAAAAAAATTAATCAAAATGATAACAAAAAGAAATGGCAACAAAAAGTGGGTCTAAGGTCCCACCGAGATTTGAACTCGGATCGCTGGATTCAAAGTCCAGAGTGCTAACCATTACACCATGGGACCTTGTTATTCACTTGGTGTAACAACTCTTATATAAAGTACGTATAATTACGGTCAATGATCAGTGGTCCAAATTTTTTATTACTATTCAAAGAATTGTTAATTTTTTTTAACCTTCAAGCGATAAATAATTTATTGTAACGACTTTAGATGTGGCTCTGCCTAGCATAATATTTCTCATAATGCTTATACAGCTGGAGGACTGATTGTGAGCTTCAAGATAAGATTATTCAATGTATAAATACGATTATAATTAATTGTCTGATATACTAAATACTGTATTATATAATAACTTGGAGTGCATTCTTATTTTACTTGGGTAATATTGTTAATCATTTCTCAATTATTATCTCTGCACTCGTCGTATTGAATGACTATTCGCAAGCGAAGATATATTCCGCTGTATAGCTGGAAGATATTAGCCGCAATATCGCTTGAATATGGACAATTGCCAAACATTCGATGATGAGGTTACGTGATAGGTTAGGTTAGGTATATTCGGTAAGGAGCCACAAGTAAACGCTGAAATATGAAATATCTGCATGTAATTATATTATTGAAAGAGCAAAAAGCGCTTTCTCCGTTTCGGTTGCTCTCTCATTCGCTGTCTACCTCGCACAGGGGTAAAGTGAATCTCATTAGTTCTGCCTTGTCGCATGTCGTACGGTGTGTACCGTAACTTTGATGTCACCCGACGCGACGCGACGATGCGACGTCAACCAAACATCGCGCGGCGCAGGGGAAGTGGAGAGTGGGAAGCGGAGTGGAGCTCCGCGACTGTATTTTGTCCCCGGGGCGCCGTGTCTTGTTGGACGGCGGCGCGGCGGAAGGGCACCGGGAGGGGGGGGGGGGGGGGGGGCTTCTGCTGATCGTGAACCGACGAGCACGCGCCACTATGATCATTGTCATTATCATTATTATTATCATTGTTAAATTATATTGTATTATTTTGTAATTACCGTCGCCACCGGACGAAATGTGAATGGAATGAGATAGAATAAAATAAAATGATGATAATATTGAACCTATATTTGTAGTATAGTATGTACATAACGAGGTACCTATGGTCCCTTCCAGAAACTAGATACATCACTACACATAGAGGAGATTCTACGTCTCCTTCTTTCCCAATTGTTGGGATTAACGAACAAAATTTTTAATTCACAATATCAAATGATATACCAAATTTCTTCATCTCATAGACGATAGAAACATAACTTTAGGCTTGAGAGACTCGTTTCGGAAATTTTGAACTCAGGAAGCTAGTTTCCAAATCGACAATTTCAAGATTCGAGAATCTAGCCTCACCGGACTGTGACCCGGACTGTGACTTGAAATTGTAAGCTAGCCCTGACCTGAAAAATCTACAATAATATAACATAACGTATGATAATCATAATGATGATATGAAAAGAATGTTCAAAAAGAAAACTCGATTATGATGCATCTTGTATCTACCTATTTCAATACATTCATAGGTTCGAAATCAGAGAGGTTATAATATTTATGTCGAAGAGTATGGGTCTCCGGAAAAGAGCGGCCCGAGCGGGGTATATGGCGAGGTGCGTATTATAGTTTAACAATAGATGGGTACATTGGATGTATGCATTAGTTTGCCCCTATGTAGCCACGTGACCATCGTAGTCGGTCTCGTCGTTCGTCAGTCATGAACCATTTTGTATTTTGAAATCCGCGGGAAAATATATAGGGGCAGAAGAAAGAGAGACAGAGCGAATATAGAAATAGAGGTTAGGTGAGGCGAGCAGGCAAATGCATGCCTGGGCAACGGAAGAAGACGACGCTCGAGAGAGAGGAGAAAGGGAAGAGGAATGAATGGGAAGGGGGAGGGCGATGACATAAAGAGAGAGGTGAAGGGGTAAGGGGATCGTTGAGAATTAACGATCACAAAAAACTGAGGGAGAAAGAGAGAGAGAGAAAGGGAGAGATGCCGACGAGACTACGCGTCGCGCGTCACGCCTGGTAGCAAAATGGTGTGTGACTAATCGGCCCTACCGCTACTCTGCTATACTCTACTAGTCTACTCTACTGTGTCGTGCCGGTGCTCTTTGTAATGTATTTTGTACTCTTTATATAGTATGATGCTATCCATGGTCTACAATGTGGATATAGGTGTGTATTGTATGCTGGGGGCTATGAGTGAATCTATACCAATCGTTGATGTGTATAGATTTTTGTCATAACTTGGTGAATATGGCAAATTATTATGAGCGGTTGGAGAAATCAGTGAAAATGGGGAGAATTCGTTGAGAATGATCAGAAAAATTGGAGTAGAATATCCGAAAGTCCCGAAATAAACATCATGAAGTTATTGGTGATTGGGAAAATCGTGAAAAGTATATAGAGAATCGGGCCTTGAGGCTTGCCGTAGCGCAAACCGTCGAGAAAAGTCTAGAAATCAGTTTCCAAAGATGAGGAAAACTGTAGAATGAGATCGGAAAATTAGAAACACAAACCTAAAGGATTGGTAAAATCGTTAAGAGAAGTGGGAAATTACATGGTCGAATAGGAAGAATTGTTGAAAGTGTGGAAGATCGATGGAAAAATTAGGAAGATTTGTAAAAATCATTAAAAAATGAGAACATTGTGAGAAGGCGAAGAACTTTCTGAAGCCGGAATGAACACTTGAGGATCGAAAGTTATGAAAATTTCGTTATAGTATTATTAGTACTCGATCAATGATGGCAAATAGGAATATGTTGAAAAATCGAAAAGTGTTGTTGTAAATTGAACAATTGATTAATAAAACGTTTCTGCTTGATGCAAGATTCCATGGACTGAACATCGTGAGAAATTAGAGGAAAAGAAAGGAAAAGATTGTGGACCGAGGCATTAATTTCTAAATTGCGAAAACCTATGGTCATACTTTGAATTGCACTCGGTGCGTACACCACGTGGTCGAAGCGAGACCGACCGACTTGCGGTAGGTCAGTGAAGTTACGCGGTTCAATAATTTAGGTGTTTTTAGGGGAATCCCCTCTCACAGTACCAACTGGCAACTCCACAAGTTGAGGAACAAAAACAGCAATCAGTTTCACGCTTGCGGTGTTTCAACAAATCTAGAGCAAAGTATTCCCCTCCCAAAGAACACGAGGGTTAATCATGATCAATGGATCCGACGGATTTTTCGAAATTGATATACATATCAAATAACACACAAATATTATTCAACAGTTTCAGGCTGTGTATTATTATACCTGCAGTAGCTTTCAGGAATTGTTAATCAATTTGAGATGTTCTATATAGATAAAAGCTGGCATATCTTCGTTATCACAAATCGTAGTAGAAATTGCAAAAGATCATTCTGACGCATGAAAATCGAGCTTCGAGTTGCTATTTTCAACATTTCTCTACCATTTTTCTTGACAAAGCTGTAGAGTTTAGAAGAGGATGCCGCAGCGTTGCTCTAGTGATTTCTCATACTATTGCATAATTGCATACGACAAAGCGTCCTGTATTCAGATTCCGCACGCCATAACTTTGCAATAAAATATTCTAGGCAGATTTCAAGAATTTGTTTCACGTCAACGTCCCCAGAATCATCCGTTTGAAATTGTTCTGTAATTTTTAACAATCGGAATATCTCAGTTTTTATCCTTTCGAAAAATCTGAACGTGACGCCCTCTTCTACCGCCCGTAACTTTGCGACAAAAAATCGCAGAGTAATTGAAAAAACTACAATCTGGAGCTCGCTTCGGTCGCTTCAGAATCTTGTTAGAGAAATGTATCCAAGATTTTCATTACCCAAAATATCCTAGCTCTGTCCTCTGAAATTGATCTAAAATCTTGGAATCCACCCGTGAGCAAAAGTATACCACTGTCTTTTTTCCTCTCACTTTCCATCTTCGTCTGTAAAGTGTGATGCATTCAAGATCAATTTCTAATAAATCCCATTGATTTCTACTCTTCAGGTTATAATAATCGAAATTTAATTCCATTACCAACTGATTTTTATGGCACATGGTATCGTTTGATTAATTAATTATAAACCAGTTCTACTTAGAATGAATGGATTACGTAACGTCGATTGGCCGTTAGAAAATTTCCCGCGAGGGCTCCACAATCGTTAAAAGTTTAGTTTCCCCGTATCGGCATCCGGGCTAATGCGTATCCGTTACTCGTTTCGCTTTAAATAAAAATAAAGTGCTCTATCTCTCTTTCTCTTTTTTTCTCGTTCCCTTCATCCGTTCGTTCGTTTAATTTCGTTCAATTTCGCTTAGCAGCAGTTCTCTGCCGATTTCGATGTCGATCGATTACGGAATTAAAATAAAATGCAAATCTCTTCGGTTTCGCTCTTCGTTCAGCCTCCCATCCTATGCTAATTTATGTATAGTATATGTATGTGTTTGTATACTTTAGTAATCGTTGAGTGGAAAAGCTGATGTTTTCATCATCCACAGTGAAAATACCGATGCAGTATTTTTTTTCTTTTTCACATGTTTTATTTTCTCTCTACGCATTTAATCGTCTTATAAATAAATTTATCTTCGGATGCTGGGAACGAAACGAACAAAAAATAGGAGAGAGGCAACCCCTCCCCCACAAAATAAAAGATTCGAGACACTATCTCTTGATCCCTGGGGGATAATCGGTATCAATGGTTTATTGGCAGAGTGGAGGATATAAAAGTAGATGGGAAATTTAGAGAAAACAAGGAAGGAGTGTCGGAATTTGTCTTATTCAACGAAAATGTGATTCTGGGGTTTGTTAAGTATTTATTAATCCCTAGTACCGTTCGGTATACATGGAATAAAGAAATTGAATACTGACAAGGCGAGAAGGAAGACCGCGGGATTAATCATTCTCTTATATATTCATCAGCGATTTTCAATTGTTATGTAATTGAAACTTTATTTAATATGGTTTTTTCGGCAAAAGGATAGTGAAATCGAGGACCAAAGATATCAAAATCTGTACAAAGCATTGGTCAGAGGAAAAAATCGGTTCAATTTTTGCAAAAAAGAGAGAAGTTTGGTATTCATTCCGGGTCAAATCGATAAATATTGCAGCTTCAGCATATTGGAAACTTGTAAAAGATCTTAAACTTTTTCATTGGAATAAATCGGTTCGTTCTCTGCATCGAAATCTGCGAGTTCAGAGTTCAATTATTCCTAAATTGATAAATCAGTTGAAACCCGGCTCAAAAACATTGGAATCGGTATCGAACGTTTGATTTTTTGGTCATCGATCGGTTGAATTATTATTTATATCGTCTCTTCGATAATGTTTTCATGAACAAATTGATAATATTCGGTTGGATTACAAAACTGATGGTCCTTAAAACCGATTTTCAAATCAAGATATCGGTTGAAAGTTTGTATTTTTCTAATTGCATCCCACCACTTAACTGGATTTTAATTTGATACATCGATTCATGTTTTGCATCTGACTATTGATATAGCTTCTATTTGCTCATATTTCTAATGTCCGAAAATCAGTTCAGAATTCTAGAATCTAAACATACATACAACGGTTCAACAACTTTCGAAACATAAAATACAACGAAACTCGTTCAAGTGTTATTTTTTGAAGCGTGAACAGAAGGAAATCGAAAAGATCAGTGAAACTCTCTGGAAAATCGAATCTTTCTGTTTGACTACAACGGCTAGTAGTAGTTGTTTTTCTATCTCCTGTTCCTTTTTTATTCCCATTCGGACTTACGATTAGTGCGAATACATATAATTGAGGCACTTTAAGGGCTCGCGGTCATCAATATTCCAATAATTCACGGACTGCAAGGGGTTGCGTTGCGTTCAGTTCAGTTCAGTTCAGTTCAGTTCAGTTGAGCTCAGCTCAGTTCCGTTCCCTCGGGTGTTAGAGTAGGTCCCCAGTCCTACAGTTCGGTTCTGTTCTATGGCAATACATCACACTGTCCACAGAGCCGTAACTCACCCAGTTGCAGAATGCTACATACACAAACGTGAACCCAAACCCAGGATGTATAGTGGTCAATAAATACAAACACAAACACAATTATAGATAGATAGATAGATATTAGATACACACAAATAAGCAAACAGAAAATTATGCATTTGGAATCTAGAATACTGAGATAAATACAGGGAGATATATAATCTGGGTGTTGATACCGATTTTTGTACATATCTCAACAGTTTTACCGAAAATGCAGAAATTTGGCTATAAGCGAAGACTTTGGCCCAGTCAGGATATGTTTTTGAAAAAGAATCGTAACGCAATTTAATAGAGAAAAAATGATTTCAAACCCGGAAGAAGGAATTGGTGCTGGAGATTATCCTATGATTTTCCGTCCCAAATTTATTGCTTGTATTATACATATAGTCTTTGAAATCTGAATTTTCCAATAAGATAAAAGCTGCGATATCTTGGCGAACAGAAATGACAGACCAATTTTAGAGAAAGGATTCCGAGGTGAAAGCGAGGATTTCCAAATGGCCGTTTCGGAAATTATCCTACACATTTGCATCGCAAAGTTATAGGGTGTCGAATGGGAAGCTGCAGTATGTATATACGTACATATACATACGATGGACTGCTAGAGCATCGCTACAGCATTTTCTTCAATAGGCTATAGAATTGTGAAAAAAAATTCTTGAAAAAATGTCGAGGATGGTAATTTGAAGCTCTTTTTTCGCCCTTTGGAATACTTTCGGTGAATTTCGTGGGCGTTAATTTCTGAAAACTCTACAAGCGATTGGACAGAACTATCATACCCAGAGAAGGACGACAGAAACGAATAGAACGGACGAAAATTATAAGTTCTTCATTTACACGTTTATGGTGCGCATTATTCTCCTGTTTTGAAAAACAGTAAGTGTTGTGTCCGCTGGGGAGAGAACTCCACAGCAGGAGGGTCGGAGCTGGACGAGCCACTACATTATTGAATAAAAAGAACCCTTCTGTTTCATCACTCGGTAGCTGACTGTTATCTCATCGATATAAATTTTGAATTCTAGTTACTCGCTACCTAGTTAATAACTGCGCTAGAGTTGTGAACTTTTAAGTGAAATTATAATGATCTTCATTATCATTATCACCAGTTGCAGCCGTTCCGTGTTACGTTCGGTGAGGGATGTGCCGTTGTGTATGTAGGCACCTATAGCGCAGTGAACTGTAAGAATCAAATGAACTTGAGGATAGGGTTGTGGGGTATAAAATATGCATAATAAGCACCTACACACTTTCGCCTTATACGTTTATCGTCACCTATCACCAGAGCATCTCGCAACTCTAACTTACTTACCTACTTACTAACTATCTAACCGACTAACTAACTAATCCAGAACACGTAGCGAGGCGCGAAGATTTCATTCCATGATAAAACCCGCATTTTATACGAGCATCTGGTGCTTTACCGTATATTATATATTATAACGATGAACTAGAAGAACAGTTATATAAGCCGACGGAACGTACCTGCGCATGCGCATGAATGTCGTCAGTCTTCAATTCATGTTAATTTTTATACCACCTTCGTCTCTATTTCCATGATATGAAGTATTTTTTCAAACCAAATCAATCGATCATCGCCAGAACTCGGACAGACCGAGGGTCCCCACTCACTCCGTTTTGAGGTGTACAAGTGACTTCTGACTCCCAACGACTTTTAGAGACGTTCAAAGACTTCGACAAACTTTCAAAGGAAGTTCCAATTCTGAAGCATGTCAAAGACTTCCAAAGAATTCCAGTGAATTCCGAAGACTTTCAAAGACTTCTAGAGAATTTCGTAGATTTTTATGAAACTCTCTTCGACTTCCAGAGATTTTTAGTGACTTCCGAATCTTCCAAGACTTCTAAGCTTCCTGAAGAATTTCAGAGAATTCCAAAAACTTCCAAAGAATTCCAGAGAATTGCGAAGACTCCCATGAGGCATTCTTTGACTTCCAGAGATTTTTAGTGACTTTCAAAGACTTCCAAAGATTCGCAAAAAAATCCAGATAATTCTAAAGCCTTCCGAGCCCGCAGCGTACATAAGACTTCCCGACCGAATGCCCCCTCGATTGAGAGTTGTGATCGAAATTTTTCGAAACCGAAGATATTCTGTGGAATAAATTAGAAACGAAAATTTCACCGGTTCAAGAGGTAACGAATGATCTATCAAGGAAATCGTTCGATCTAACGATGTGCCTGAATTTTCGCGATGATCAAAAGATGCACGAATAATGTTCAATTTGTTCACCTAGGTGTTATTAATTGTGCTTTTCCGTACAAAATTGAGCAAAAATATAATGAAAAGAGAGAGGAGAGAGAAGAGAGCGAGAGAGGATTTTGGGTGCTATGTGTGTACACCTAGTACGTTGATTAATTGGTTGTCGTCGATCCCGACGCGTTCTGACGCGCGTTGCATGTCACCGTGTCACACTTGTCAGGGCTTTGTCACTGCGCGTACAAACACTGCATACTGCCCTCCTTCCTCTCGCTCACACTATCGGTGGTTGCAGTGCTGTACAGTGCAATTCAGACCCAGGTATAGCGGGAGTGGAGGCAGTGGACGCGCATCCTTTAGGCAGGCGTGCAAAGCAAATTGCATTGTAACCAAACTGCAACAGGCGTGTCATTAATCAATGCCTAGCCTCGCATCTCTCAATGTTACCCAGTGTTTGGATCTCGCTGCATTGTACCGCAGCACCATATTTCCCCCTTTTCTGTTCTTTTCCTAGTTTTTTTTTTTTTTTTTTTTTTTGTTTTTTGGTTTGGTTTCCGTGAAGTTTTTGTTTTTTAAACAAATTTTGGTAGATCGTACGAATCCAGTGCCTCTCTCTTTATCTCCATCTGTGTTTCGAATAACCGAAAAAGAAACAGGAACACGGAATTGTTTTAAAAATATTATTTCCTTTTTGTTTTTCGAGAGAAAGCAACAGAACGGAAAAAGGTAAAGGTAAAGGAGCGAGCAAGAAGTAGCTAGAAATATGGAAACAGCAAGAGAAAATCGAGAATCGGAGGGAAGAAGAAAATAACGAGGGGAACAAGTAATGGCAATTATTTCTGAAATATATATTAAACTGTATTTCCGTCTGTTCATTTATTTATCAGATATTATAGTAGGTACAATACATAGATACGTAGATATAATACATAATGAATAGGTATAGGGGATTGATCAGGAAAAGAACAGGTGTCGATTTATTGTGTTGTACTTAGGAGTGTACTCAAGAGAGAAAAGTTTTATGAGAATTATGTATGGTGGCTAGGAGGTGATAAATGGCTCACAATATGGTATGAAATTGCTGATTCGATATGGGGAAAGGTATTTTTTATTCATTCATTCATTCTTCTTCTTTTTTCCTGAACAACGTGGATGATGAGGATATCGTTAACTTATAGAAAGGGTTCGAAATCGCCCATATGTCGATGATCATTCGGTTTTCTATTTTACGTGTGTATTATATGCAGTATCTAGGTAAATTATTATTGGAATAGTAAAAATCCAGGTATAGGTATATATAAAACGTTGTATAGCGTAATATATCGTTTCGTCAAGGGCATTATACCGGTAATTGATTTCCTAACCGATTTTCTCGAAACCCCTTTTTGTACAGAATCAATTAATAATTGTCGGTTCTCTTAGTTTTGTTTCATTTTTCAAAAGATTCTAATTAATGACAGTCAGAATTTTCCATCATGAATCTGGAACTCCGTGAATGAATTCATGCGCTTCGAGCTTTGTTATGCGACATAATATGCATCCGTGATTCAGATGTTTCTGTTAAGGTGGCATAGGACCCGCCGCGGCCGCTATCCTGAATGTACGGAAACCGTTTCGAGAACGAAAATAGTCAATTACCGCGAACGACTCGATTGATTTTGATGAAACTTTGAGAACTCACCGACAATGAGTATAATAGCAGAGATTGGCTAAGTATTTCACTTTATCAAAACATTGATCGGATTTGGTGAAAAATAAGTATTCTGTATGTTAGCTAGGTTAGATTGCCAGCGGCGACTTCAATGGCCTCCTAATCACGCGGAATTCCTCACCTAGAAAAATCTCCTGGGAGCTCATAATATATTAGGATGAATGGGATGAATTTCGAAGAAGGTCACCAAAATTCTAATAACAAATTAGGAGGAATAAGTTTTTCCCATAAATTTGTATACATCTCTTAAAAAATTTCCGAACCCTAGATATCGTCTAGAATTCGATTAAGTCCTAGGGAATTTTAGAGAAAGTGCCTCAGACTATCATGGAATCGAATTAAAAGATCGTTCAGCGACTCGCTGTTAGTGCCCACTCGAAGTTTCAATATACGTACACCTTTGCAGCTCTCACCTAGTGATCATCTCCTTCAAGATCTCTCGCAGGCTGTTACCAAGGCATTGCATTGCATTGCATTGATGATGGGGTTACCATGGTAACCGCTAAGAGCCCATTGTTGCACCCTGGGTACCTCGTACCGGATCGGCACTACCAAGCCGTGTTACCCCCGTACCACGACAATGATGATGTACATACGCATGGGATATTTATTCGCATGTAGCTTAGGCGTAATACGTGCAGTCAGATATATAGGGCGTTCGATCGAATATGTAGTGACAGAAAAAGCGTCATTTTTGAAAGCATTTTTGTGAATAGCAGTGGGACAGTTTTTCTCACGAAAAATTCAGTGCCCCGTTCAGAGAAGGTTAATCGATTTTCATCGAATGCACTATACATTGTGAAAAATGGGGTGCGTTTTGCACGTAGAACCGTATGAAGGGGTTGCTACTACCAGGTGGTGGAGAAGTGCAAGGGAATTTCCTAATATCTTGGATATAAGGATGCGAGGTATGAGGTATGGTATATGACAAACACACAAGTGTGCTGGCTTCCCTCCTTTCCTTTGCACCCTGATATGCATCGCATTCTAGGTACATATATGTGCCAGTGGTATCAAACCCCTTGATGCTGACGCAATACGGGGTGCAACGTCCTCACGGCATACACTTAAAGGCGAGCTAACGTTTCGAATCTTCAACATTCCGATTGAAGATTTTTTTTTCGTTCTCATTTTGCCTTTCGATTTTATCTTTCGGTCTCTGAGGGACGATATTTAGCTATTCGTCAGTTTGTTCACCGATCAAATCCAATCTTTTCAATGATAATCTGATTGTTACCTAGACTTGTGGCAAAAATCGGAATGTAACGATTTTTTAGGTTACCGATTTCCGATTTCTTCTTTCCTTCTCCCTATACCTATCTATTTTTCCAACAGGTTTTCATCTGTATTCCAACATGGTTCCGATTTCTTAAAATTGGTTGCCGATCGCCGATTTTCTTTCTTCTTATTATTCCTCGATTTGTAGTATTTATGGTTTTCTTATATCCTTTCTTTCTATTGACGCGGTAAAAATTTTGATGTTCTACAATTGACGAACACCGATCTCTCGATCTAAATCTCATTCCTTCCGTCGAAATCGGTTATGTATTACCAAATTTAATTCCGCGCCCCATTTCTTTTTTTCTAACACTAATGTCGTTCTGGACGTGTTCCTACAACATTGATCAATCGGTCAAACCGATTTTCCAACGATTTTTATCGTTTCTACTCAGTTTCATGTCGTTTCCCATCTTTTATCTGTTCCTTTTCTTTCGTTTTCCAAAAATTGTACGCGAACGATCAGGAGATCAATGCGCATTTCCCATCGTTTTTCATGGAACTTCGAACACACTAACAATCCCACGTACCCATCCCCTGTACACAAAAAAGGTAAGGTCAAGAAGACTCATCTACCGATATTCAGAACATATGAGGACACATGAACGTTGAACTGTTCGGGCCGTTACAATAATTTTTTAATCTTTAAACATTTTGGAGACCGTTTTATCTCAGTCCCCCGCACCTATGCATAATTTCTGCACCGGCAGGCGTGTCATAAGCGCGTACGAAACCCGATTTATCCCTGCCTTCAAACAAACTTCCTGCACCGAGATTCCACCCTGCTGCAGAAAACAGACAACGTGGATAAAAAAAGATGATGAAGAGGAATCAGTGTATGAGTAGTATGTGGACGAGGACGAGGACGGGGATGAGTTTGAGCATCAGGATGAGGACAAGGATCAGGATCAACCCCAGAGAGAACGAAGCTGAGGAAAAATAAAAAGATGAAGCAGCCGACGGAAAAGAAAGATGGAGGGACAGATTCTGCGGTGCGTAGAGAAGTGAACTATATACTGATACTGTATTCCACCGCTGAGCAGCCGGTTCAGTGTTCACTTTGTAATTAAAACAACGTCGTAATCCTTGGCTGACTGAAGTCAAAGCCCGTAGATCCAGATGCAGAGAGAAAAGAGGGAGGATAGGTTGTACCTGCCAGGCATAATTATTTGTCCCTCACATGAAAATCCGTAACAATAATAAAAATAATGACAATAATGATGAAAAGCGTAATTGGAAGAATTCTCGTGTGGGATGCGAACATGCATGATCATACAAGATGAATACTTGGACATACTATGCTGCTCTTCACGTCAATTTTTCTTTTCCTTTTTATTATTTTCATCAGTTTCTTTTTAGCTTTTCAGAGAGAGGGAGAGACAGAGAGAGGAAGTTGGCCGGTGAAAACTGCCTCCCAAAATCGATATACTGTGGTGAACGTAGGTAGGGTTGGTTTGAAATGACTGCGACTACGACGACGACGAAAACTACACGAGGAGAAAATTAACAACCGAATAATGAAGTCAGTGTTTCATGCACTGTGAAATTGCAGCATGTATGTTATATCCTTGGAACGATTATACGATCATCCCAAATCGATTCCTGCTCTCTATACTCTATACGGTACACCGTGTTACTACTGTGGAACAGTATTTTCGGTACCTAATGTTCGAGTGTGGTGCTACGAGCCTGTGGAGCCTGTGAGCCTGTGAGCCTGTGATTCCATCATACTAGGTACTGCCACGGCTCAAATGCTTAGCCATAAAATCTCGCCGTTCAATTCCAACGTTACATTCGACAATCGTATACCGAAACTGCTCTATCTTTCTTTCTCTCTCTCTCGATTTTTTCACTGTCGTTGAAAACATTGAACAATTTGATTACTGAAATGGGAAAATTGTGGAAATGCTGGTTCTTCCTTCAGTCTGTATGTATGATTTCCAATAACTCCTAGTGATATCACGAATAACTTTAACTCGTGAAGGATACTATAAATGATTCAAAGGATTTTAAATTATTTGAAAAAATGTAAATGGTTTCAAATGAAGTCTTGCAATTACAAAAGATTTCTAGATAATATTCCCGATAGGATTTTAAATGGTTTCAAAGATTCCAAATCATGACAAAATATAACTCCGAAAGATGTCAGAGATATTGTCTTGTGTTGTCGAGGATATGCACAACGCGGCTTCAAGCTGAAAATAACGTGGTATTTTATGGGTGAACACAAGTGTGCTCAAAATTGGGACCAAGCCTCGCTTAGAATAGAGGTGAACATCATACTGCAAGGATTTCAGTGGAGCGTAGACATCCACGGGCTTAGGTACATACGGATGATCGCCGATGGCGACAGCTGAGTGTATGAGCGTATCTGCACCGCGATGCCCTATGGGCCTGGTAATGTGAAATTGATAAGTCAGATACGTACCATGCAAATCACTCAAGATAGCTGTCTTCCAAACCATGAACTCCTGCAGAAATACCGGCCGGAAAAACCTATCGCACGAATCACCTGATGAGGAATTATTGCAACCATACTTGAGAGATTACGAAGGAAACATCAACAAACGTCATGAAGGATTGTGATGAAACTATATCCCGTTAGCGTTACGAAAAATTATCATCCGGACGAAGATCGGTGTCACAAGGCCATTAACGCAGTGATTCGTGTACGTCGAAACCAGCCGGATACAAGTGACCACGAAAATACAATTCTGCTGAAGAGTGGTACTTCGAACTCGCCACATCATGTCTTCGTCATTTTGTAGAGGCGTACCGAAACCAGGGGAAGTCAACATAGTCCCGGACTCCGTCGCCGAAGGTGCGTCCCAGGATTGGAGAGAAACTCTCTCCAACTCGCACTCCAATCTGGAAGCCTCATCCATCGGATGACGAATAACTTTACCGAATCGTACAATTCAATTCTGGCCAAGATGATGGGGGGGAAACGTTTGATGATGGCTTCCGGTGCACCGCGGCAGCCGCGTCACCAAATACTAAGGCGAAGTTTCGTGAAATCTTCGTGCGAAGATGTCGACTCGCTATCCAGACCAATATCTCGATAAGTACACCCCCGTCTAGCCGTGAAACGCCTATGCAATGCCCAAATCTGCGGACAAGACTTGCCTAAGAAGCCAAAATTTGCTCAAAAAACTAGACCAGACCAACACTACGGAGGAGGAGAGGCGATTCTTCCGTCCATGCAGTCGCTCAAGCTCTCTACTCGCATAGATTCATATCATCCCCGTTTGCGATTGGACGCTGCTTAAATTCACAGAGTCGGAAAAGTGATGAAAAGCGAAAGCAACCCTGATTTGCGGGCCGTGGAGCGGCGGAAACATCTCACGGTATTCATAAGCGGGAGGATTTGCAAGCTAAGAGACTCTACGCCACGAGATAAGATCGTCGAGGAGATTACGAATCCCGATTCCCGCGGAAATGCGGCTACAGCTCATGGCATAGCTAGCGAACAACTTGCCGTGGAGGAACTAGGAAACGCTATTCGTCTCAAGATAATGTGGAGGATAATCGTTGCTCCGGAATTTGAATAAAAGATTTACTTTTTCACGTATCTATCAAAATACGATGGTTCAGGTGATGCCGAGTGAAAATTGGATTGACGGTGTGGACTGCCACCTTCTGGGCGGTCCACCATAAGTATTTCCGATGATAGCGACATCGGGAAAGTAAAATGCCCGGCGAGTTAGCAGTGTCAATGACAATTCCGGAGGGAATCGCGGAGAGTGAGATCGACTGTTCTGTGTATACGGACGAAGATTGCATCGAATTAAACCCACAACACAATTATCGCTACCGCAGGTATTGATCTGCAGCTATTTTGCAGCGCATTGATGTATGTACCTTGATATACACACGCATATTTCTTATGTTTAAATGCAGCGCCGTGTGATGCAGCGAAAATGCTGTCATTTTTGAGTGTATTCGGGCAGAGACTCCGCCTATAATACGGCGGAAGAAGATGCCCTGTTTGGAAGGACCAGATGACACAGAAATTACAGGGTTCCGGTTCCTATTTCGATCAATTGCTTCCGCATCCCTGGTTAACCTAAAGTACAGCCCATGCCTTCATTCAGCTGAATACTGAATACATTACAATAAATATTAATGCACAGATTGTTTATTATTCAAACAGTTTAATATGTTCTTGTGGATAAACAGAGATGTCAACGGAATTCATGTGCAGTGCGAAGTCTCTTACGTGATTTCCTCGAGATTCTAAAATCGAACGCTATCGCTATACCCTTCTCGTGCACGTCGCTCAGTGTTCAGGGTGATCGATGCCGATTTGGATGTAGGAAAATCGGTATACTAGACTGGAACGATTTTTACGGGTCCCGGACCTGGGGGCCCGGCTCTTGGGAGGCCCCAGCATTGAGCGAAAAATTAAATTTTTGAACTATTTCGGAAATTTGTGAGCAGAATCAAGCTATTCCAACTGAAAATTTGTATTTCTGTTAACTATCAGTGAAAACAAATACTACTACGGAAGCCCCCTGAAGAACTTCTGGCCCAGGGCCCCGCGGTCCCCGAACACGGCACTGACCACACCAAAATTGCAGTTACAAAACATGAGGCGAGATAGAATGATGCAATATTTTAGCTGAATATTATTCAAGAATGATGAATGGCCAAATGTCCTATCTCGTTGAATGTTGAAATCCGACGACAGAATAGGGCGACAACAAATAGCGGTAAATTTTTTATGGATGATACATATAATCACGAGATTCACAACTCTCCCGTGCGCGTTGTTAACGATGATGATCACTCACTCCTCTAGCCTGTATACCTATATAGCTCTCCTACCATACTACTGCTACTACTAGAAATCTCCAATATAGTATCTGTATGTAGTAGTAGCAACCGATCATGATTCAAGGTGGCATGAAAATTGGGGGAGGAGGGCCTGCAGAATCATTCCAAATGCATTTGCTGACTATATTCCAGCCTGCATATAGCTACCGCAGGTATACGTAGGTTTATAGGAAAGCTATGTAGGTGAGGTTAGTTTTCGTTGCAGGACCTGTTTCACCCGCCATGTGTGCGAAATTCAAATACAACCTGAGGCCCACCTAAGCTGACTTGACCTGATCGCAGTATGACATAATCTAACCCCAACTAACCGACCATAACCTCAATTCGAACGAGTGTAATCTGTGTTCCGCCATACGATCGTCGATGCCTCTTGCATTTCTGGTTCAATTTTCGGTTTGGAAGTGTTGCTTCGTCAGTTTTTGACTGTATGAAACTAAAACAATGATCTGAAAAAACTAACCTGACCTAACTTGACCCAATCGCAGTATGGCATACTCTGACCTCAACTAACCTGACATAACCTCAATAAGCACGAGTCTAATCTATGTTCCTCCATACGATCGTCGATGCCTCTTGCATTTCTGGCACAATTTTCGGTTTGTAAGTGTTATTTCGTCAGTTTTTTACTGCGTGAAAATAAAACAATTATTTGAAACTAATTACGGCGTAAGAAAAAATGCGAAAAGCTGATGATCATTGTGGTACATAGAGAAGAGAATGATAAACTGTAGATACATGGTGAAGGATTGAAATTGCAATCGCTGGTGTTGACACCGTTATAACACCCCACGGTGGAGCGAAACACGGTTCTATATTGGAAATACCCGTTGTTATGTACCCTGGGTGAAAACTATACGTACAGAGGGACAGGTATAGCGATAGGTAGGCATTACATGAGATGATACATGTATACTGCAGTTGTCAGGATTTTGTTCCATTTCTCTGGGGAAAACTGCGCGTATAGGGCATTCTGTGAAATGATTTCTTGAATCATGATTTACTATGAATAAATTTCTCGGTAATTAAGTACAGAAACATATCCGTACCAAATCTTCGCTTTTCGTTTTGTTTCACACAGGTATTTCCGTGCCAATGACACGACAAAGGAGGAAATTAATCGTGGATTGAATACCGTATCTAAAATTGTGATCTAGAGCATCCTGTTATAATGCAGACAAAAAAAAAAAAAACAAGAAAGAGATCGTCTTAAAATCAAATTAAACTAGTATTGATTTGAGATTGAATGCCATACAGAGCTCGATTGACTCGGAATTGAATGTTCTACACAAAATTGTGTGTGCGCGTGGATCTTTTTCATAGGTACAGGGCATTCTATCCCAATCGAAAAAAAAAATAAGCAGAGTCAAATTTAATGCATCTGGGATCGAATGACCGATATGAAATCGCTCTCTCTTTCGATTTATAAGGCATTTCGTGGCAATGATGAACAAGTTGGAAAGAGGAAATTTTATTTTTGTTGTTAAATCAAATCCGCTATACAGACCGGGCCAAACCTCCCATCAACAACGCCTATAATCTACATATATAGGAGAGACACGACTATAGGTAGGTACTCGATCATCAGCGAGAGTATATTGCATCGAAAATTCACTTAAAACCTACTGCACCGTCCACCAACTCTACGGGGATACGGGGTCGAACAGGATTCCATGAAATTTTCATCAATTTCACATCAACACAACGCGCGTTGGCCCTTCGCCGCCGCTGCACAATCGTTAAATAACGGCACATGAGTACGTACGAACTATTTTGGCGGAAAAAAACACTACACACGCAATCCCTTGGGAGCAAGAAAGGCGAAAACGAATTCACGAACATGATAAACAGAAAGTGCAAAAATAAAAATAAATAACTCGAAAATATTGTGTACAACACGCGTTTGTTTTCTGTTGTCTGCTCTGTTTAAAGTAATTTGAGTAAATGGTAAATTTTAATCACGTACCAAAATTATTGCTGCGAAATCCACACTTTTTGCTTGTTGATATAAATAAATATCAATTCCGAATTACTCGGAAAGTCCGGATCTAATCCAAGCGAATACTTGTGTATGAATTTGATGTTCGGTCATTAGCCGTATGGAAATCGAAGTAGAAAGAAAATGACTTGGCATTGGTGAATTCGAGGATTATTCTCGTGTTGGAATGTCACAGTATGCGCAAAAAACGATCTGAAGCAAATTATCAATTATCCGAGCACGAATGTCTGCGTTTCTGGACGGTTGATATCCGAGTGGATGCATCATTTCAACGTCGAGACAACTCTCGGGAATTGTCATCATTACGAAGACGAGATGTCAGCATTGCAGTGTTCAATTTTCAACGTTCTTCTTTTATCAACACTCCAGATCAATGTTTCATGTTGAATCAACGTGAATTTGATGGTCGACTCACCGGGACATGCGAGAAACTTTCGCAAAACGAAAATCAACAGTTTTTTTTCTCACAGTGTGTTCATTTTTCTTTTGCATATTATGAACTATGTACGGTAACTTCACGATTCAGAGTAGAGAGTACGTGAAAATACAAACATCGTTCCCCATAATGGATTATGGTGCGACGACGAGGATTGGTTGTGCATGTAGGTAAAAAAAAAGTCAAATCCATACCTCCTCACCCCTTGTTCGTAATCTACCGCTACTGCTATTACATCTGCAGGCGAGCAATAATACGCGAGGGAGATATAGTTTCGTACGGGGATGTATGGATACCTGTGTGTAGGTACCTGTGTTTATTGCCTACTTTCGTATTATCACCAAACATGTTGTTCGCCGATATGATCAACCATTCCATATTTCCATATTTCCATCGCAATATCGAATATGGCAATACGTTGTAATAATAGCTACTCTGCACACATGATGCAATTTATGCCCTATTTGCAAAGTTGGAAAGAAAATCATCCGCTTTTCAGAGAGAAAAAAAAAACATAATTTCAAATTTCCTTAACGGAATGTGGGATGAAAGGGAAGGGAAAATTTGAAACACTTCCGGATTTCTTCACTGCCGGAATGAAACAATAATTCGCATGAAATTGAATGATGAATTGACCGATGGCGGGAATGACAAGGACGAACTAAATTTCTAATCTTGCGATTTTTCGTCACCTCTATATGAGGAACAAACTGGATAGAAAATGTAAATTGTTATACAACTGTAAAGAAATTGCGTAGGTACGTATACAACAACTAAATATAGAGGTAACAGAATAGAACAGAACAGAACTGAACAGAACAGGGTAGAATATGCAGACAGGGTTGGTTGTCGTCGTCGTTTATGAGCGATGTCTAATGGATCGCATATCAGGTAAACATGAAATTTCACGTTCACGATTATTGGAGTAATAGAAGACTAGAGGAGTACGTGTATTCATATACATATATATCGCTGCCAGCTAGCTATTTGGCTATCAGAGGGGCGGCGAAGGGTTGTTTGTTTTATGTTTTATTATTGTTTGGTGGCTGCTGCTGCTGCTCCGCAGCGGCAGCATCAGAGGCAGCATAAGTATTTCGCAGGTTAATTTCAGGTACTTAATAACCAGGCTTTATCTGTCTACGAAAGAAGATAATAATAATATAAAATAATAAAATTTATAACCCGACCGAGCCAGCGCGGCGTAGCGTGGCATCACGATGATACCAGATGCTCTTCTGTAGTTCCGTGCATCAGACAAAAAGGAGGAATTAAGAGCCTGAAATTATTGCCGAAAACATAAACAAGATGAAGAAGAAGAAGAAGAAGATGGGGAAGAAGACTAATAAAACGTAGAATCATATAAAAAGGGTTGAAGTCTGTGCAGAAGCTCCCTCAAAATTATTTTCAAACATTTATTATTATTTTATTACGTGCAAATATTTTTTGAACAAGATTTCAGCTTTTGAAACATAGATATAATTATTTCCGTTTTGTATGCACGCTTGTGAATAACTTCGAAAAATATTTTCAATGATTTTTTGTTCATTTATTTTTCGAAATGCCATGAGGGAATATAGTGAATTTGCTTATAGTACATTTTTATGAGTATCTAATGAATGTTCATTGTTTTTTCTCATTTACCACAGTTTCCAGTAGTTTTCGTTAATTTTTACATAACATCGAATATTACTTTAACTTCATTTTATTTCAGCTCTGTTTTTCTGCCAGCGCTAGAATACGTCTTTCATCGTGTCACTAGCAGATATGCAGAGATAGAGGATCGGTGAGAGAAAAATGGTATGAATTGAAAATAGAGGAAAAGGGCGTAACAAAATTTTATTTCAGTCTCTCGTTTTTTGTTTCAATTTTTTTTTTTTTCCTCTTTCTTTTTTCTTTGTATGAAACCCATGGATTCTGGGCTTGTCAGCGGTTCACATATCCGTAGAGTAAAGCCATCGTATTTTTCTGACACGCGTGTGTATGTGTGATCGTGACTACGGCAGCAGTGGATTTTATAATAAATGATGAATATATCGTGAATGTTCGCAAGTATATAGTTTTATCAATACCTCGGTACAAATTCCCAGGTATATACCTGTACGAATAAAAATTCGAGAATTCCGCTTTCTCGATTTCTGTTTCCCAATGTGGTCGAAACTGATGGAATCTTCGAAAATTGAGAATGAAAAGGATGTCCAATGAAAATCCCTAGAATCTTAGTCATATAATATTGTATGAAAAGTTCTATTGTATACCTACAGAAACATGAAAGCAAATTGATTGTCATTGAATGATGATCCGATCTCAATGACAGAGATCTTCCCTTGTTTTCTGAGAAATTTTCAACCTCGCAAAATGCTCTGGAAACTCATAAAAACCTGGAGAATTTCGCCAAAAGTCCCTAGAATCTTAGTAATTTGATTAATGATAAAAAAAAGTTTAAAAATCTTATGTAATCTCGGTGAAATGGAAAGGTGTACGACGAAGATTTGGAAAAAAATGATGTTTCGAGAGTGTGGCAAAGAAATCCTCCAATCATCCCGAGAATGAAAAAATGTTTCAACAATTTTGAATGTCGGTCACTACTTTTCAAGCCTGGATCCCGATTTCCGAGTTTCCTGCATCCGTGTGGTTCTCCGTCGATTGCGATATAGATGCGGGAAGAAAGGAGAAACGAAGTCGTGCACTCTTTCCTCTCTTTGTTAATCGGGAGCTTTTTGCGCCGAGGTGCACACTGCACACTGCACACTGCACATCGCGACCTGGGGTTCCCGGGGTAGCGAGCGCGTCAGTGAGTGAGTTTGCAGAACTTCTTGCTCCCCATCGCCGTCGTCGTCGTCGTCGTCGTCGTCGTCATCATCATCATCTCGAGGATTCACTGTATTATTTATTATACCTGTAGATATGGGTGCATACCTACGCGACACGTTCTCACAGGCGTGAGGAGAGATCCGTATGTGTTTCACCAGGTCAGGTCAACGTCCTGTCCCTCCACGTACCTCGTAATACACCCTTCGCATCGCGCAATCCTCTCCCTAAGGCGCTAAACAAAACGAATCGTAACGTGATGCATGCATACATTTCTTTATAATATTACGTGCCTCGTACGTATGCGTATACCTGAGCAATGCGTGCGGGGATGGATTATATTCTGACTATTTGTAGTTCAAAGAAGAGTGCTCGGATCTGGATGGTGATCCTACAGGCCGTAATCTTCCTCTCGTAACACGGTGAAAAATAGAAGAGCACGATTTTTTGCAGAATTTTATCACAGCAGATATACAGCGAAATGGAGAAATTACTCATTTCGGACCACTTTGATTATTCTACGAGAGGACAAATCACGGTATATTTCAGTGAATACAAACCGTGAAGAAATTTTTGAGAATGGTATTTTGAAGCGAAAGAAGTTCTCTTCAAAATCCTATTCGAAAAATTGTTTTACGATGCTTTATTGCGATGTTACGAACTGTAGAAGGGCGCGCTACAATAGAAATTTTCTTGGAGGATGAAAAGTGGGATATCTTCGTGAATAATGATCACAAAAGGATTTTGAGAAATTAGATTCTGAAGCGAATGAAACAAGCTTTGGATTCCTGTATTAGAACCCGATTTATGATCCCTGATCGTGGAGTTAAGGTGCTATTAAAGACATATTTAGACCCATTGTTACTCATTCTTAAAAACATTGTTATCACTTCGGAAATGGAATTCGTTGCTAAACCTACACCAAACAACCGGTCGGAATGAAACTTTGGAGAGTGGATGCAGTATTTCGGCAAGAAGTGACTGAGTATTTCATTTCTACGAAATATTGAATCTTCTATCAAAAATGAAAATTTTTCCAATCTAACCTATAAACGAACCTGACCTTACTTTCAGAGATTCCCGGAAAACTTTGAATTCTCTTGGAATTTTAGCAAAATGAAATATTTAGCCACTTTCTGCCAAAATTCTGCATCTAATCTTTGAAGTTTCGTTTTGATCGGTTCTATGGTGTAGGAGTGGCGACGAATCGCGTTTCCGAAGTGATAACAATGCTTCTAAGAATGAGTAACAATCGGTCTTTATGTCTGGCGAATATGTCTTTAATAGCACCTTAAGGTTACGAATCGGTAGAGCGTCGCTGCAGCGATCCTCTCCCAAAGGCCATAGCTGTGCGCAGAATATTGATCGTAGACAAATTGCAAACATAATAATTCGCAGCTCTTTTTCACCTCTTAGTAATACTGTATCAGGTTCCTTACGCAATTTCGAAATTACCAAGATATCACGGTTTTCGTTCACTTCAAAAATTCGAAAAGTCTTTCAAATATTTGAAGACTATATTTTCGGCATCTTTGAGATTTTCTGTATGCATTTGGAAATATTCTGACAAAAATTTGCACCAATAACTCAGTAGTCCGATGAACGCTTCCAAAAATGGAAGGAAAACAGCCCCGCAAAAATCTGTCTCAAATTTTTAGAATTCTGAAACCTCTTCGCAGTAGCTGCGTTAGAACGGACGATCAACTGTTCATTTCAATCAGGTTCTCAACTTCGATTAGTTAGGTAATAGTTTGACATCATTCGATTGGAATGGCAAGTAATATCCAACCGGTTGGGAATGTTTCTGAAAACGTTTGGTGAGAACACTGCACCGCCGCATATAGGCTGTTAAAAGTTCCCGAAGGATGACGGAAAACTCATTGTCACAGCTGTGTAGCTGGTATGAAAAGGAGTTACGTTGACGTATTGGCAAACGCGCGAAATTCAAAGGCAGTCAGTCAGTCAGTGCGCCTATCTGATCAAGTCCTGGGGAATAATTGAGGCTCAAATTTACCCTCGCAGCTTTCACGCACATATTATATGCAAATGGAGATCATCGAACATGATAATTTCCTGCCGTTGCTATACGCTCACAGGACACCCGGCCGCTTTTCGCACTAAACACAACATAGAAAACCAGTTTTAGGAGGCGAAAAATGATGAAAAACAGCTGTTTCGTGTTGACTTTTGAGATTCACTTACACCAGATTGACTGTAAGAGAAAATTTGCGGTTCTGGGGCATTTTCCATTATGGAATGACGCGTCTTTACAGTTCAAATTATTCTGAGTGTATGTGTGTGTATAAAAATTCCAAAAAGTGAGGGAGATATTCGCTTCCGAATATACTCAATACGCTTTATGCAACGTGAATAAATTCTGCTTCTCGTTTTTTTGTCATAAATTTGAGTAAATAATTCGAGAAAAATTTCCAAGAATAAGAGGTTTGCTTCTGCGGTCAATTTTTTTAACTGAAATTTTGCGTTGAATCGATAAGTTTTTTCACGGAGGGAAACATTCGGGAAATTTTCAGATGCTCTCTGATATTTTACAGGAACATATACTTACCTATATTGCCATTTCATTCGGAAGTATGAAATTGAGAAATAGGTACAGCAAAATTTCACAGGCTTTGAAGATGGTTGAGGAGTCGTCCTCGCCCCCTTGAAATTTAGTCTTTCGTTTTGTTTCGTCGAAAGCAATGAACGTGCTTCTTTATTTTCATTTCTTTCCTCTTGACAGTTGGCTGAGACCAGTTTAAAGCATAATGCAAATTAGGAGACAACGGCGAGAACGACGAGGATGAGGATGAGGATGAAGACAAGGAGGACTTGAAATACTGGAGTATTTGACGAGGCGAGACCCCCCACGAATATTTAGTAAATAATGAGATAATTTAGTTACGAAATCGGCAGTAAAACTATCCCTCAAAGAACGGCGGAGCCCCCCAGAAAATTTCTTCTTCGCGTGGACGGAGCGAATACGTATTGGTGTATTATTTATTTACGTACTAGGTATAAACTACTACAGGGAGAAAAGAAATGAGGGAAGAACATGTATACCTATACATGTATACATAGATCCTGGAAGAATGGAAGGATAAAATTGTGACGACAGGCGACTATAGGGCGTGATGTTGTGAATAGGTTGACAAAAGACGCGCGAGCTAGGTAGATCTATAAAAAAGTGGTCCCATCAAGATGCTATAAAGTTTGGATGATGGAGAATCTTTTTTTCCTCTCCTGCAGATTCTCTAAGAATTATTCGCCACTTGCCAACGATCATTGGACTTGAAATTTTCAGAGATCAAAATGTAGAGAATATCGTACTTCCAGAATTTAGGGTGCCATTTTCTTTTTTCTATGTCTTTCAGGCCATTCCTCTGAACACAATTCATCGATTTTCAACTGTTTAATCGTTTGCTCGTACTAGAAGTTCAGAAATTTTTAATCCGACGTTCACACAATGATTCTCAAAACTGTGATTCTACAGACAATGAAGAATATTTGCAAAATCAATCTGCAAACGCCGTGTCTCATTCAGTTGACAAATTTTCAGAAATATTTCGAATATTTATAATTTGCAACAACGTCGCAGTAAATCTGAGTTCTACCTGTAGATAAAAAGGATGAGCTTAACGACAGAAACCTGATTCAGAATCAGGGCATTTGATTTGAATCTGCACAGAAATGAGAGAGTTGATGGGTTTTCTTAGAGGAGAATTCAAGCATCCAAGTTTTTCTGCGCAGAGATATGCGAGCTCCAGTATTCGATGAAGAGACATGAGACGATTCTTGTAGTTCCATGGATGAAAATGACGACATTGATTCGATTGACTCGTGAAAAATCTGAGTTCTACCTGTAGATGAAAAGAATGAGCTTAACGACAGAAATCTGATTTAGAATCAGGGCATTTGATTTGTGTGTCGCTTTTTCAAATTCCACATGATATCGGTTCCAAAAACTCCCACTTTCCAAAAACGAAGTGATCACATTCGAAACACACAGAAATGAGAAAAAAACCAATAATGAATGTCATAGTTTCCAGATTCACAATAATCTCACACTCCTGAATCTACGATAAATCTAAAAGGAGCAGAATGAACCTATCAAAATGGGAAAACCATGAAAGAAAGAGCAGACAGGAGGTCCAAGGTCGCTATCAGAACATACATATCCGAAATTCCGTCAGAGAACGTTTCAAGCCATGAGCCCGAGTGAACATATCTATGCAAAGAATCGTAATGCCGCAGAATCTCGTTTGTCCAGTATGGAAGGGAACCCGGAGTCACTCCATTACGTCGATAACTCATTCGGCATAAACGGTCACCGGACACTGGGCAGCCAAATAGAGAGTTCTACAATTCTCGAGGAGTGACACTCGTGAAGAACAAACGGAGCCCAGGAGTTGATATTCCCGGTATGCAGTTGGGCACAAAACAGCTGTGACAGAGAGTCCGTGAGATGAAGATGAAGATAAGTCACGCCCGTCATTTTTTAACTCCATGTGACATTTGAGTAAAGCTTCCAGTTCCCGCCAGTTCCCTGCCGTTCCTAGCTCCGAACGATGCAGTGTGATTTTTATTATGAGGGATCTTAAAAAAACGGGATACAAAACAAAATGGTCAACAGCAATTTTGTTCAGTCAGAGGTAGTGCGGAGTCATTTCTCACGTGCTTAACCCCTCGCTCGATCTGTTTTCATCGAGTAGGAACACGGACAAATACACACAGGTTAAAAAAAGGGGCGCGCATATGAGAGTTGTCCGAGGAGAAGCAGCGGAGCAGGGGACTGGACGTGGTGATGATTGTCCAGTGAGAGATTGAGAGAGAGAGAGAGAGAGAGAGAAAGATAGCAGTTGGGGGAAAACCGTTTGAGACAAGCTTTCCACGAGTTTGACTTTTATCTCGTTTTTCCACCCTGTAATTTGATAAATTGAGGAGATTTTCTCTGCACCCTTTTGTAGTATTAATCACACACTCCTACTGTGTAGGTTCTGGCTGCTGCCTACTACCGTATGCATACATGACCCGGCATTACCTATCTACCTACTTGGAATGGTCATTTATAAATGGTCAAATCTTGTTCAAAAGTCAACACTCACTGGCATTATATTAAATTAATGTTGGATGAATGCTATGATCATAAAACCCACCCGAGGGTCGAGATCCAGGTTAATCAATGAACTCTCTCTCTCTCTCTCTCTCTCTCTCTCTCTCTCTCTCTCTCTCTCTCTCTCTCTCTCTCTCTCTCTCTCTCTCTCTCTCTCTCTCTCTCTCTCACTCTCACTCTCTCTCTCTCTCTCTCTCTCTCTCTCACTCTCTCTCTCTCTCTCTCTCTCTCGTGCTCAGTTACGTGTACAAGAGAATTTTAATCTAGTAGCAATGTATGAGACATGCAAATTTTTTAGACAATGTTAAATGGAGCCTGAATGCAGCACGAATGATGTTAAAGGATCAAATTTTACTCCTTCTGGAGCAGGATTCGTCGACCGAAGTAAAGACAAACAGTAATCCGAGAATCACGGCACTTCGTGAAAGGATACTGGAGGTTGCTCAATGTACACATGCACAGGAATTCGAAAATGTAATGAATCTGCACAGAAACGAGAGATTTGATGGGTTTTCTTAGAGGAAAATTCAAGCATCCAAGTTTTTCTGCGCAGAAATATGCGAGCACCAGTGTTCCCTGAAGAGACATGAGACGATTCTTGAAGTTCCGTGGATGAAAATGAAGACATTTAAGCATTTCTGCACAGCAATGTGAGAGGTGCTGATTTTCCTGAACGAGAGACCAGGGATCTACTGTCTTCCGCACCTACAAATTCCGATTTACAGGATTTCATTTATTAGGAAATGAAAGAATATCAGAGTTCCCACACAGAGAAATTAGTATTCTACGCGGAAATGGGAGAGTTGATGGTTTCCCCAGAGGAAAATCCAAGGATCGAAGTTCTTCTGCATGGAAACACGAGGATTCCGTCATTAGGTACCTGAATATCAGAAGGTTCTCGAAATTCCATGGATAGTAATTGCGAAATTGAATGATTTACGAACAGAGATACGAGAATCGTACATTTTCCAGACGAGAAAATCACAAAATCTGGAATTTTTCTATCAGACAAATGGTTTTTCTCAAATCTTCTGTGAATTTATGAATTCTTCATTTTTTTAACGTTGACATATCAGAGCTTAGGATTCAACAGCATTGACGAATTTTGACCGTAACCATACGCGTACGTATATCAAAATATAAACATATGAATTAGAAGAAAGGAGAAGCAAATGGCATGCAGGTATAACTGATCCTGACGAATAGTTTCCAGGTCATCAGTTTCCGGATCGTTGAATACATCATCGATCCGGTAACAAGTTTGACTTTGACTATGCCGTAGGTATACAGCACTGCGCGTGTATGCCGATTCAACTGCCACACCCTGCAGTGGCCCCTAAACTGACCCTTGGCCTAAGGCCCAAAACCCGAGTCTTGATTTACTAGCTGTTTAGTGTTTATGTCCCTTTAACCCTTGCCTATATTATAACCGTATTTAACCTAATAGACCAGCCTCCTTTCCCTCTCACTCTTTCTCTCTCTCTACTCAAACCCATTTCTCATCAACAACGAACCGAAGCAAGCCTTATAATGATCACCTTTCGAAGTTGAACTCTGAAAGTCGTCGAAAAATGATAATTAACTACACTCAATCTCGTGAAGAACAATTACCAAATGAAAATCACGTTTTCCTGTTACTTTGGAACACATTCTCTGTCTGTGGATGTCTTTTTGATTTTTGTACTTTTTCGTTTTTTGCTTTCCTTTGCGAGAGCATTCAACTTCACAATTTTGTTGTTGTGAATGTTCTATTCTTGTGAATGATTTACGTTTATTTACTGATCGTGATTTTCGTTCCTCTCTTCATCTGTTTTGGGCGAAAATCTGTGTCCTTTTTCCCAAAATCTTTCGTTGCATTGTTCGCTTTCTGCACTCATTTCACTGTTTTCCCTTGAGCGCAATATCCATAATTATTTCACTCCATTTCTTTTTCATCATCATCTTTCACGTTTGCTCGAATCCTCGTTTTTTTTTTTTTCTGAATTTATTAGCGACTGTGACTCTACCCATTGCATTTCGTCGTATACTGCCGTGCTGCATTGCATTGCAGTGCAGTCACCTGCGTGCACATACCGTGACGATGATCCACTGCGAACTAACCCTACCGTACCCACCCTACTCCTCTTTCACCAGGTAGACAGGTGACTCACAGTTTAGCTCCAGTAGGTAGTTGTTAATTTTTCATTTTTTCTCTTTCCCTCTTTTCTCCTCTTTTTCTCTCCCTGGTTATTTTTCATCTATGAATTGAATTGCACGATACGCGTTTCACGTGCAACCCACATACGCAGGATACAGTCTTGGCAATGAAAAGAGGAAGATCAGGTAAATAATTCCAGTGAAAACGAGGATGAAAATCTTCATTCTATCCAAACATCAAAATTTCACAACTATACATACTTCATCATCGATAACGCCTCATACATTATATACATACGTATACCGCATCGTGTGATCTGAGCTGCTGACGCAGTAAATCAAAGAGAACCCTACAGTCTATGGTATACGAAATATCCGTGCAAGTGTGCAGTACGAGCGACTAGCCCGGGAGGCCGAAGAGTGGGAGGAGGATGAGGATGAAGCATAGTATAATTATGATCGGTGAGATACGTCAGGCGTAACCCGCAACAACAACGCTGAGGTTTAGGTTTAGGTTCAGGTTTAGGGTTTAGGTTGTTGCACAGTGTCCCTGTCCCCGTCCCTGTCCCCGTCGCATCGTATTGACGGCCACAAATCATCGTACATCGATTCTCAGACAATTCCAGTCTCCTAAACCGTTCACGCCGCTGCTACTATCTGTTATGACTATAATCTCAGGTGGATGTATGTACCTGTGCCACTGAAATATCGTCCGTGAGGTGATCCCCGACGGTGAGGAAATTACAACAACCGTGAACGAGAAATGAATAGAAAACAGCCTCGATACTGGATCTGGTAAGTTCAATTACACGTTCAGCTGCAATTCATGTTCATTATATTGTCGAATCGCAGATTGTGCATCGCCTGTATCTAGCTATGCATATCTACTAACGACGGACGTATACCTATGGACACCTGTCAGGTAAACGACGAGAATATAATCCTGTTCAACGCAGTAATTGCATTTCTAGGTATTACGTGTGTAGGTGGGTACGGACTTACCTAGATGCAGTGGTGTGCGCAGTGCAGGTATCTATAACGTGCGTCTACAATATTGCCGAGGATCAAGAGCATTGCTAGGAGACAGAAATTTACCTAACAGATAGATACGCGATACAGTTGCTTTCAAAAATTGCATCGAAATCTGTGATTCCTTAGTAAATTGTAATCATAGAAGAAATGTGGAAGGAGCATTTCGAAGTGCAAAAACAGCTTTCCAGCCGTCTTCAGATGATGCTTCTACGATTGCGCCACCCCTCTCTATTCATCTTTGAAAATATAATAGTTTGTCTGGCGTTTGTCTTTGCTGAACTTTTTCAATCGATCATACCTTCTCCAAAGATGAATTCAACGTAAATTTGAACAAAGTATTCTGAGGTGGAAAGAGCTATCCTCGACCCACCATTCTGGGAATTTCTCCATGTGACCTCTCACTACAAATTTACGGACTGCAGGACACTCCAGCGGTTTTTCCACACTGCGCATACCCTATACCTATAACTTTGCAGAAAAAATCGTAGAAGAATAGAAAAAAAAACAGCGATACAAAGCTCATTTTGTCGTTCCCATTGCTCTCTAAGAAATTCTCCAGAGTTCCTTGCTCACTAGAATCCCTCAGCTTTTATCCGGTCGGAAAATTCGGATCGCCGCGCCCTCTTCCACAGGCCATAACTACGCGATGAAAAATCAGAGAATAAGTTGGAAAACGGCAATTCAAAGTCTAATCAATCCGCTTCAAAATCCATCCTGTGTTATTCAACTTCCATGATCCATATTAAGGTGGATATTCCATATGTTTTGACCTCGAGATGATTAGGAGTTGAGAAATCAGTTGATAATTTTTGAATCCCACTGTACTGCATACGATATACTATTCTATTCTATACTATACTATACTATACTATACGCGCGTCTACTAGATAGACAGATCTCCTCCTACTATCCCAGAAATTCACCACGAGATCGACGTCCGCCTGGATAGACGAGCCGATATGCTGTGAAGGCTTAACCTATTAACGGATATATAGCTACTATACAGTATCACGTATGTTACACATCAAAGCCAAAGGCATTGCTTGGGCCCAGGGGAGAAATCCCATGTTGATCTACCTCCGGGCGACTAGTCGCCAGAGTCTAGCCGCTAGACCAAACCGCGAGATTCATCCAGAACGGGCATAATGCGCTTTGGTTGTTACTGAAGGTAACAATAATTGTGCTTGTTTCATTGATATTGACTTTTTCGTTTGTTTATTTCACTCGATTTGCATTTTCCTTCTCGAAGACGTATACTTGGAACCTGTTTTTCAGCTTCCAGCACACACAGTTACCCACACCGTGAGAAGAGATTGTTTATTTGCGATCCTCAAGGAATTCTCGTAATCTTGGATTCCAGTTTCAATCAGTTTCATCTTGAGCCTCAGTTTGAACTATGCATCGTTTGAGTGAACACGATAAAGCTGTTTTGAACGGAATTTTCAATCCTCTTTTACCGCTGGGTGAAGGAATTGATCTCAACGATGATGAAATTGATTTCGAAAATTCTCGTAAGTTTAGCACGAAATTGTTAAATCCGCAATGATTTGGAAACAGGAATATTCGTCGTTTTCAAGATGGACAATTCTTGCAGGAGAGGACCCAGAAAGGGACAGTGAAATCAAAATATCACCTGAAATAGCCGAAATTCAAAAACGTGCCATCTTTGAATCTGAATCAAAAAACTATGACGAAGCTCTGAAGCTTTTCGAAGAAGCTTTGAAAAAATCACCAAATTTAGCGGCTGTGTTGAACGACAGAGCTCAATGCTTGAGATTAGCAGGGAAAAACGACGGTAAGTATTTAAAAAACTGATCTATTTTGAAATTTCTCTTGAAATTTTTACAAAATTGATTATCGATCAGTCTTCCGTTTATTTACCTTTTTCACATTGATTTATAACTTTCGATTTCATGATTGGTTTCTCGTTTTTTTCTATTTCTAGTCAATCAATTTCCTTTTCTATCACAAATTTGTAACTTGTGATTTTATTTGGTCAATTTTTTGCTTTCAATTTCAAAACCTCTCACCTCAATGTGATTTTTTTTTTACAGAAGCAATGAGGGACTTGAATTTAGCTCTGAAATTGAGTGAGGGTCGAGGTAAAGTTTATTCAAGAGCATTATGTCAAAGAGGAATATTATCCAGGATAAATAATAAACTTGACGAAGCAAGAGCAGATTTTACCGAGGCTGCTAAAAACGGTTCAAAATTTGCCAAAAGTCAATTAGTCGAGATTAATCCATACGCAGCGATGTGTAATCAAATGCTCAAAGAAATGACCACGTTGCGAAAATAATTATATTAAAATACATATTGTAATGACAACATCCCCAGAGAATGAGAAAAATACGAAAATCGTTGTACAAAATCAACCAATATTCAAAAGATCGGCAACGGCAATTGAACTGAGAATAAAAAAAATAAAAATCAAAGAATGTGATAAATAAAATTAAAAATATGCAAAAGAATATAGATATTTATATGATTGTACATTGTACTATGTTTTGGTTGTTTTTCATTTGGCCTTTTCTAAAAGTTTCGACATTTTTTCTATACTCGTAATCACCCAAAATATCTGTTTGCCAAGAAAGAAAGAAAGAAAAAAAACAATGAATGAATAAATAAAGTCGCATAACCGTTATTATTATTATTATTTTCTACTTTCCTCGACCTATCCTCACCTATAGTACCTGAGAATTTATCAATCCGTCTATCGATCTGTCTACTTCTAGTTCTAGCCGATACGGTAGGTATAGTAGTATAGAAGTAGATGAAACAGTGATTTCATTAGTGCAAATGAAATCCTCGTAGTACCTGATAATTAACGGGTTGATTACTTAAAAGCTCATAAAACTTTTGATACAGCTATTTTCCATTTTCTTCCTTTTTTTCCCCCTCGTTTATTTCGTTCGGTTTTTCTTTCTATTCTGCACACGAGTCTTTCCTAGACTTCCGCGTTACAGGATGATATAGAACCTCTCTGATACAGGTACATACGTACAATTCCAACTATCATAGTCGTATATAAAGAGCTAGTTGGCGGGGTGAGTGACTAACTACGTGTAATTGCTCGAGAAGCCGCAGCAGGCGAAGGAGAAACAAGGAGGAGTAGTGAGCATAGCTGTATATAATACTGCGAGTAGCTCGGGGAGCAGTTCGCGTTGTCGTATCTGATTTTAATAATGCGCAACAGCAGAAGTGCAGAGGTGAAGTGGAAAGTAGTAATTAGCTCTTTTTAGTCTTTTCAAATAGTAGCTGGTACCTGATGTAGTTTTTCTTCATATTTTATTCATTCCATTTTTTACTACTTCGTCCATGATTTGTCAAGTAATTTACTTTTACGTCTGCAGGCTACTGCGATTATTACTTTGCTCTACTCGACTCTAAACGTAATCGATTATCGATATTTTTGACGATTATCGACCAAATTGTCGTATTTAATAGTTCGAAAAACACGAGTCGGCTTTCTCCAAATCTTATAACATACGTATTCACCTTCTAGTAGCAGTCTAGACGTTTCAATTGAATTAGGCATATTTGAGACGCATTCAAGTCGTATTGAACTGATATCTAACAATAAGCAATATCCAAATTGTATTTGGAACGCTTTATAGTCGTAATCAAGTCATCTCCAAGCCATATTTAACTCGTCTCTAAGACGTATAAAAAAATACTCGTCTTTGATTGGCTTGGGGATGTATTAATATAATTAAGCGTGTTTGAAACGTATTCGTGTTATATCTACGTCATAGTGAGTTCAGATTTGAGTCATATTTAAAAAAAAAGAAACGCAATTTTCGACAAGATTGAATTGTTTTCGAGACGCATAAAACTCGTAGATGAGTAGTGATAATATAAATACGCGACTTCGAGTAATATTGAAAATAAATCTATAAAATATGAGACATGCTTCAGAAGCATTCGAGCTGTATAGAAGTCATCTAACAAAATGATCTGAGACATTTGAACGAATGGCAGAAAAAAGTTCATGTCTGCTTAGAAACCGTAATTCAAGTGCAACCACAAGAAGAAGGCAACCTTTCACATCGTATGGAAGAGATTTTGAACCAGAATCAACAAAAAATTCCGTATAAAATTGTATTCTAAAGTCGTATTCAAGCTGGAGGTCCTACTCAACTGAACCAATCAATCAAAATCCATTCATTCCTGTACCTACCGATTACCACAGCAGTATAGCAGTAGCTACGCCAGTAGGTAGGTGCCTAGAATGGGGGAAGAACATCAGTTAATTATACGAGCGAGACACAGTATAACCCGATGATTGGTGATCAGACACCGCTCCCATGCCTCTCCGTTTTCCTGCGACGCGGTAGTTCTATACGAGAGCTCATATATAATATCTACACTTGCACAGAATTTCACGTTTAATCCCAGAGTTATTGCTGGGATCATCATTAAAACTCTGCGAATTCTGAATACTACAGATATATATCAGTCATATTATGACCTAGCATATACGTACGCGATATGTACTATACTATATACATTACACATTACCCTCAAACTCTTACTCCTACTAGCCTAGCTGGATTTGCCTAATTCCCACGAGCATATTTACAGGGTGATTCAAATTCCAATACCATTCAAGCGCTTTTGGTAAAATTAATTTAAATCAAAATTAGTCCTCGTTAAGGCGAATTTGGACTCGCCATCTTGAATGCACAGAAACCGTTTCGAAAACGAGGATCGTCATTTTTTGCAGACAACTCGATCGATTTTGATGAAACTTCGAGAATTCGTTGAACATGATGGCAGAAAGTGGCTAGGTATTTAACTTTTTTAAATCACCGATCGGATTTGATAAAAAAATCAATATTCCCCATGCTAGCTAGGTTAGATTGCCAGTGGCGTCTCCCCATTCCCCTTGAAACGATAAACAGATAGATATCTCGATTATTAATTAACAATCGCAACTGTGATTCCTTTCTTTGATTTCCATAGGTATGATTTTTACGGAAAAATACAAGTTAAAACGAAACCGAATCAAATTGACTCGACTTGACTTGACCTCACAATTATGAGTCAAAGAATCAGTATCGTTTGGTAAAACTTCGAGGGTCTCCTATAGTTTTTCAACCAAATCAAGTTCCATCCGACCAATCAGAGAGCCGAAATTACATCTTCGCGAAAAGTGGCGGTGAGAGCATTTCTACTTGGTCGGGTACAGTCCATTTCGATCTAGATTTTTGGTTTTCATTTCCACTGTTTTGCTTCTTACATTTCGATTTGAATCCAATGGAACGATAAGAATGATAAAATGTTTTTTTTTTCAAATATCTTCTTTGTCTTCTCTCATCGCCATTCTTTCTTGTTCGGCGCTTTTTATGAATCTGTGAACGATGAAACGGATCATTGGCTGTCCATCCACCTCTCTACATATCTATATACGCATATAATAGGGAGGCAGAGGCGGTAATAAAGACTTGGAGAGTTGTATATTATACCGACCGACCTACCGAGCAACGACCGACTACCAACGGCGGCGTGGTTTAGTTTATCGCCGAACGAAATTAAACGGTTTACGAGCAGCCAACAGATTAGTACGAATGTGAACTTCACCGGGTGTCACAGGGTGGCTACCGCCACCAAACTCAAACCCGAACCCAGGCTCACAGCGACCGTTGGAGAGCATACTATATGACGCGACTTTCAGTTCTCCTCTCTCTTCTTCATCGTCATCTTCATCTTGTTTTTGTTTCCGATTGTGATGTTTCTTTTTTTGGGGTTTCACACAATTCTTCCTTCTTCTCTTCATTCGTCGATTGTACGGTTCATTTCTATCTTTGTTGGCATTGCTCCGTTTCCGTTCTCCCGGAAATAGAATTTGATCGAAACAAGATTTCGAAAAAATAAGGACAATTTCATCGGTCATGGTTTCAACGCCCGTACGATATAATAATAGAAAACGGGGTAAGGGGTGCCGGTGTATCCATCTACACCGTGCCATAATATGGTCAGCAGAAGCAGCCCTGTTGTTGTCCATGCATACTGCTGCACTTAGGCTGATGAGTGCCTGAACGAAATTGCACGCAACTCAACCCACGTATCATACGTGTGCACATACATACCTATATATTATCTACGTGTTCGAGCGTACAGGCCTGTTCATTAATAGTTTGTCTCTGATACTGGCTAGGTTAGAATCCTTGCCGTTGGCCAGTTGGAAGAGAACAAAAAAAAAACATAAACACGGGCCTGTATGTAGTATGCACGTATCGAATTCTCGCCAAGGCTCGAAGGTATGTTATAGTAACTAGTATCAGAAGTGCGTGCAGCAACCGCAAAGTAGGTATTATATTATTAGTGTTGCGTGGGAGAGTTAGGGTATTTATTTTTAAACCCCTCCAATTATATTTATATCAACCCTCAGTACATGTATAGTAAAGTATACCTCACATGCTCATGTTATCATTGCTATATACTATATAAAGACTTTTTTTGACTCATAATTGTGAGGTCAAGTCAAGTCAAGTCAAGTCAATTTGATTCGATTTTGGTAATTAACTAGTATTTTCCGAAAAATTAATCCTATGGAAATCAAAGGAAGAATTCACAGCTGCGACTGCTAATTAATAATTGAGATATCTGTCTGTTCATCGTTTTAAGAGGAATTTGAAGCCACCGCTGGCAATCTAACCTAGCTAACATAGGGAATATTCATTTTTCAATAAATCCGAACAATGTTTTGAAAAACTTAAATACTTAGCCACTTTCTGCCATCATACTCAACGAATTGTCGAAGTTTCATCAAAATCGATCGAGTCGTTTGCGTAAATCTGAGATTTTCGTTTTCCAAACGGTTTCTGTACATTTAACATAGCGCGTCCAAATTCCCCTCAAGATTGGAAAAAACATGCCCACCAGATGAATATGGGAATTGGAATTGAAATTGAAATTGAACATAAGATTTTTGTAATTTTTGTAGAAGCCAAGAGAGGCTGAGAAAAAAGAGCCAAAACAGTAGAAATAAAAAGCCAAAAAATAAATAGAACAAACGAACGAATGCAACCTGCAATTTAATTTTTTTCTCAGGAGCTGGCGAAGAGTGAAGTGAAAAAAAAGGAAAAGGAGAGAATAGAATATGATAGAGCGAGAACCAGTGATTAACTTTTGTCTGGTCACGTGCCGTAGCCCGGTGGCCAGTTTCAACGTTAACCTAACCCAACTATTATCGAATAGGTAGAGAGGCTGAACGGTGCACACTGCACGCTATATATTAGGAACTAAAACGTGAACCAATGTAATGCTACCTGGTACCCATACCTTACGTTGGAGGGCTCCGGCCGGTGGAGGGAGTACGTATGGGCAATTTTCGTTTCCTCTTCACAATACGCAATCACAATGCGCGCAATGCACACGGTCATGCAGAGTCCTGCATGATATTATTAAGTATTAAGTATCGAGTATTAGGGGTAGGAGTTAGAAATTAGTGTTCTTGAAACGCGGGTTTTTACCACTAAAAGCAAAAGCAAAATGACGGGAGGAAAAGACATTCGGAGGTGGAGGATTGGGAGAAGAGCATTGAACAAAGAACTATACGTCTCTCACTCAATCCTTTTCTTTTTCTCTGTCACTTCATATTACTACGCATCTACTCTACAACTATATTAATATAATATAATATATCACGATAAAATAATATAAAGGTAATCATAATAATAAATTGTCAGTTTAGATTAGAGTTAGGCGGAGAAGGATGAGGCGGGGGTGGAGGAGGCATTGACGAGACGTATAGTACGTCTACGTTATATGTCGTATAGGTATAGTATAGACGTAGTATTTTTTGTTCATTATAATGTATTATTATATAGTACGAGGCGATAGCGTTATCAGCTGTTGCGGCTACTGCTGCTGCTGCGGTGCATAATATACAGGGTGGGTGAATATAAAATCTGTCCAGTTTTGAAACGTTAAATAACATTTGGAGCAGGTCCGGGCGATCTTGATCAGAGTCTAGAAACCAGAAGACTCCGGTTTTCACTTGAGTACCCAAGAGGCACTTGAAGTCGCTGCTGGCAATCTAACCTAGCCTACACAGAGAATATTTGTTTTTCGTCAAATCTGATCAATGTTTTAAAAAGTGAAATACTCAGTCACTTTGTGCCATCGTACTCAATGAATTTTCGAAGTTTCATCGAAACCGATGCAGCCGTTTGCAAGAATTCACGATTCTCTTTTTCGAAACGGTGGTTTCTGTTCATCTAACAAGCGAGTCCAATGCGTGGTGCTTTGAACTAGAAAAAATGCCCGCGTGCTGGTGAAAAACAAGCGTTTGAAGAATGAATTTTCAAAAAGCCACTGCCGGGATGAAAAGAGGTAATGTGAAGCAATGTCCGATCTCATTTCCAAGATTTCGAAAATCGTTTATGATTATTCAGTAGAATGTATTACTATGATTAGTGATCAATATTCGGATATTGGATTGAAATGTATAGATGAAAGCTTCATTGCGGATGAAAATTGGAAACCATCGGGACTCTATTTGAAACGCCAACTGGAAGTAGCCTCTTTCTCCGAGTTTCTGAGCAAACACAAAACAAAGCCAGGATTAATATGCGCATTCAGATTTTATTCCCGTTTTAAAACTTTTGAAGCGGTTGATTATTCATTTATATTTATTTGATTCATTTTTTTTTTTTCCCCCTAACCCGTACGACGTACAGTATCCGAGGATAATTATCATCAATGATAAAAATAAGCGTATATAACGAGGAGCGGCAGAGATAGGGATAATGATATAGCTCATTGTCAGATGGGAAATGAATAAATTCTAGACGGTGTCGCCATCTGACCGGAGTTCCTCGTATCTTGTTATTTAATTGGGACAAATACACCGAAAGATAGTAGATGCTTAGAATTAGTTGTACGAGATTATATCTTATTAATATTACTTTTTTTTTTCGTTTCTTTATCGGTTTTTTCTTTTATCTTTCAATTTACAAACGGAAAGTATGATTGATTATTTAATCACTAGATTATTCAATCATCCAATTAGAAAACGCGATAAAGTTCCGTAAGATTTACCGTGTTGCAAATGATTCGAGTGAGGCCATAGATTAACAGATTTTACGGAAATTTTATTCCCCCAAAGTATACGATAGGCCTGAATAATTAGATTGTTGTCGACGGACCCAGCCGCGAGCTTGAGCAAATCGCGAGATACATGAAACATATTGATGAAAGACCAGATTTTCGAAAATTCTGAAATCTTTTTTCAGAACATTATTCTACTTGAGCCACTTTCGAGTGGACCGCATAACATTTCCTGACTGTTTCATGATAACCAAAAGATGTCGAGGACAAATCCTGCCTTCTCTCCGCCCGATTGACACGAAATGACCCATATATATACTCACACGTGTAGGTACACGTAATGCACGTCTGAACATGATGATACAGTATGAGGCGAGCGTAGTATTACTACTACGCGTTCTACCACGAGGCGTAGTATTTCCCCTTTTCCTCCCACTTCTACCCCTCTTCGCTCATCGCTCTTGGCTCTTCTCTCTCCGCTTTCCTCTCTTCTCTTTGGCCACGCTGCAGCTGTAGCGTGTAGCTGCTGTGAGCTGTTATGATTCTCTGCTCCTAGCTGCGATGATGCAGGTTTCAAATGCAGGAAGAGGAAGATGGAAAGGAGGGCGACGACGCCTGAGAGTCACGTGGTGTGGCGTGCTCCGCAACGTGGAAATTTATTATTGTATACCATAATACGGCACATAAATGGCTACGTCACGCGGTCAGTAACCATAATATCATGTTGGTGGCACTGACCTTACGCCTTCCCGCTGTACGTACGCAGTATTATTCTTGTATTTTTTCTCGCTTTCTTTCTCCCCCATTTTTGTTGAAGCTAATTACAATTTCGAGAATTGCCATCGACAATCTCATTTTTTTCATTTCTTCTCATTCTAATTGCTTCTTCGTCATCATTATCATCATTATTATTACCATTCTCAAGCTTGTCACTTCTTTTCTCCTCGATTGCTGGTCCCTCACGATTTTCTTCCCTCTGGAAGTCTGCGGACGACCCAACAACCAAGACTTATTCATTATATACTAGAATTCACTCCTACTACTGCTGGCTGCCTTGTGCTATATATCCATGGCGATCCGCGGCGCGGCGATGGGATGCGATAATCCATTGTGTTCAGTGCCAATTAAACGGCTCCGTCATGCGTGCCACCGGGTTCACAGACTGCCTCGAATCCCTTCCTCCGACCACAGTCCAGAGTCCACAAATCCAAACTGCTGCTCCTGATGCTCCCGATGCTCCTGATGCCCACAGAGGGACGGGCGACCTTCCTCTTTCCTCCTTCCTCCTTCCTCCTTCCTCCTTCGTCCTTCGTCCTTCGTCCTTCCTTCACCTAGTAGATGTATGGATGGACGGCCGGACCGACGGACGGACGGACAGAGTACGGACGGATAACCGCTGATTGGGGAGCATCTGGAACTCCACTGGCCACGGCAATTACTGGATACTGGGCCAAGTTACATCCCCCATATCGTGACATGGATGTATTTGTACGCAGACAAGAGAGTAGTGGACAACGCGTCCACGTTCATGCGCGATTGTACATACATATACCCACATATGCGGTTTATGTACCTATAGAAATGGACGTCGTCCACGTACAGCGGGTGTGTAATTAATACCTAATTTTCAAGTCAAGTAATGGCGATTACCGCGTTAGGAGAATCACACTCGTTGCATAGTTTCGGGCTCCCCACGATTGCCATTATTTAAAAAGAACCACCGTTGATCATGCATGGCCAACGTTCAGGATGTTGAGTTTATCCAGGAGACTTTGATTTCTTTATGGAAAAGCAAGGTTTTACCCAAAACTTCGTCCTCTGTATACCTACAGTTTTTCAGGTTAATTCTATAATTATTCCAAAGCTTCAACGTTCGTAATATTATTATGAGGTATAACGGTGTACCCTGTGCAGTAGTTTCTATCACTCTCCCTCTCTCCCTCTCTCCCTCTCTCTCTCTCTCTCTCTCTCTCTATGGATATAGATGTACCGACGTAGATGTACATACTTGCCTATGTATCTGCGTCTTGTCTCTTGTACATACGTGATAGAATAGATAGAATTGCGGAGCGCAAGGGCAAGGGCGAGGGTTCGAAGCGATGCGCTATAATCGTCGGATTACCGGATGCAATAGATCGGATCGATATAAATCGGTTGATTGGTTTCCATCGTTCTGAATTCCGTAATTACGATTCGAGATTCTCTGTACATTTGGAACTCGGTTCCTAGATCTATGATCAGTGGACGAAAACGAATACATGGATCTGCAGGGAGACACTGTGGGAGAGGAGGAAGACGAAGGAGAAATGAAGAAGCTGAGATAGCAAAAATGGAAAGATGCCCAAGGGAAAATTTCAATTTTTGGATTACCTGGTGCAATTTTTGTGTGTATTCGAAAAGTTGTGCTTCTCCCGGAGATGCATATTGAAAGTCACAGGCTCTGCAGAGTCTGAGAATGAAGTTTCTTCTTTTTGCTTCTCCTCCTTTTTTTAGTTCATAAACCGTCGTCGCACTTGACTTCACTGGTATTTTTTCGATCATTGGTTATACATTGCTTAAATACGTCTCTATTATTATTATCACTGCTACGCTACTTTTATTCTACTCTATTCTACTCCATACTTACTAGCTACTCGGCTCGGCGGTTGTTGTAAATTCAGCTTATATTGCTCCCACTCAATTCCGTTCCCCTGCATTAAACCATCGAAGAATTTTTCTAGAATCCAGAATCCAGCTATTGCTATTTTATTGTGGTTCTTCAGCTGGAAGAAATTTATCGACTAGGTATAAACCTAGGACCTAGACGTATTATTATAAGCATAAAGAAAAGATTCTCATTCTCCGTCGTTTCTTATTCTGTTGTACGATTGTCGGTGGTCATTTTTTGTTTCCCATCAACTGCATGCAGGCACACAGAGGAGTGCGAAATAACGCGGGAAAAAGTATTTTACAAAATGTGATTCATTGTATGAACATAATTTTATACTGCAAACAAAAATAAACAATAAAAAAAATCGCATTGCTGTTCTTTTTTTACGTTTCCCCTTTTTCGATACACTCGAAATGCATCGATGAGTGTTATCCAAGCCGCGTTGTAGCCTCGAATAAAATTATGGGGTGGATGTTGAAGTCAGTTTGAATCGAATGATAATCACAATGATACCGCTAATAATAATAATAGAAGGACTGCCCCGACAACTAGCAATATCTTACGGTCAGATTGAGCCACACAATGGTCATTCTGGCGGCAGGATATTTTGAAATTCTATGATTTGATATAGTGGGATTCTACAATGCAGCGTATAAAATTGTATGCATTTTTTTTTACTCTTTCAGGTTATTCATGTATGAAAATCGAGTACAGCGAGGTAGGATAAAAATAAAAATACATTGATGTAGGAATGAGGAAGCGTGCTATGTTTACACACAATATCTTCACAAGTGTCTTGTAGCTCTAGCAGCTCCATGATTTATAACCCCTAATAAATATCCCCCCACAATATTCATAGTTTAATAGAGAAAGCTCAGGAGAGCAAGGAAATGTCAGGATAACGCGCTATCTTTGGTTATTTGGCGAGGAAAAGAATGCGCAAGCCAAGAGAATGGACCTTTTTGACTTTACTCGTTTATTTTTTGGCGACGTTTGTTTCTCTTCTTTGATTACGCTGCAGCCTTCTCCAATGCCAGCCGGATTTTTCGTAGTTCATCGTCTTTCCATATCAACCGAATTTATGAGACATCGCAATAAATGCCAAATGTATAATAGGAGTCCTACTTTCTCATTCGTACACCTTCATTGTGTTTTCAGGTTTTCGCAGCTCAGATTTCTTCACGGTTGGAAAAAATCTGCAGATTGTAGCTGCTTTTTCATACCAAGCATCTACACAAGTAATGCAATGGCAATCCGAAGAAGTTAGTGCAGTGCTCGACAAGTATCTATAAGCTTCGTTTTTCGCGATTTTACGAAGTATCAAATTCTAGCAACATTTCACATTCTAGAGCTATGACAGTTTGTAGACTTTCATTCAGAATCCATCACAACAGAATTCAAATGACGAAAATGTACCCGCCAAGTACGCGCGTAACTTTTATTTCGACAATTTCTCATTGCCACAATTTCATGTCCGTTGGCTATGGCGCAAACTTTTGGTTCTCGAGAGTTCGTATATTCGGATGTAGAATCTATATGAAGAAACGAGAGAATAAATCTGAACATGTGCCCGCCAAATATGTAGCCTTCATTTCAACGATTTTACAAGCCCCAATTTCTAGTTGATTTCATGACAAAAATTTCAATTTTTCTAATATCCTGTACATTCAGATTTCAGTAATGAGTCAACCAACTCAACTCAACAAGAACGAAAAAAGAAGAGAAGGAAAATTTTTATTCTTTTCTGTGAATATAATTCATAATCTCCATATTCTGAGACAAAAGTGGCGTTGAAATTCGTCTCAATTAGTCTACTCATTTAGGTTCGTGCATGAGTTCAGTCCTGTTCAATATCTTACATAAATATATACGTATACGTATAATTTATTGCATATTTAGTAATTCCTACCTACCTACCTCGTACCGAACATCCCGTTGTCCATAATGATAATCAATACATACTCATCCACCGCACGCGCCTCGGGTGGCACTTTGCGCAAGGATCCATAACTGCAAGTCAGTTTGATGTTGTAATCAATTACGCCGGTCTGGTATTAACCCCGGGCTGTTTACCCTCAACCCTTGTCCTCCTCCATTCCCCATCTTCTTCTCCTCGATAACTGCATAAATATACTTATTTATTCACTCCGGCATCATATCCAGCAACATATATCTATCTGGCAGCGATTGGGTTACCAACATAACCGAGGAACCCGCCATAAAGAACAATCTTTTTTTTGCCAAAGGAAAAAGATATCTACAAGCCAATTAGCACGACGATTTGGATGATATCTGTTTAATCAAGACTCTAAAATTCTCCGACGATGATACTAATTGGCTTTTTGTTCATCGAGTATTTGCTACTTACTGTATACTGTACAGGCTTCCTCAAATAAAGAGGAGAAGAAGAGAGATTGTTGGGATCCTGGTATATCACTCCAAAAGAATGAGACCCAAGTAGCAGGCGTAGGTATATAGGAAACTACAAACCCGTTGAAGAGTGGGGTTGAAAAGGACCAAAACAAACATGTCAGACACAGTAGTAGACCGTTAATTCTTGTTCCAGGGACTCCAATTTCGTTGTCTTTGTTTTTTTAATTATCTCTGGTTTTCGAAGAAACTCGATTCATTGTCAACGCATTCCCTGATTTTATCATTCAATGGGTTTTCTCGCATTCTGAGTATCAGTCTTTCGTTCACTCTCATATTTCAGGCTGGAATTATTCTACATTCATTTTATTTCTCTCAAAGTCTGCAGCAACTGAAGCTCCATATTAAAACGAGAATATAATAACATAATGACCGTAATTTTAAATTCTCAGCGTTCATTCTACCTGCCTCAACAGCCTCGGGCTAAGCTAAGCTAAGTAGACGTTGAACCTCCGCGTTGTTTTACTCCTGCGTCTCTCCTTGATCAGTATTATCCGTAGATTTAGTCAAACGTCGCTACTGCGTGTACAGGATCAGTTCACCGACTTTGGGCTCACACTCCATTAAAGTAATGAAGACAGAAGGAGAACCCGCCGTTCCTTGCTGATTTTGATTCTGGCACAAGCCACGACGATGCTGTGCCTCGAGCTGTGACACAGGAGCAAAACAAGAGGAAGGGAAGAGGGAATGAACTGTGAAGTCTAAACTGCAAAGGGCCTCTCCCTCTCTCTCTCTTTCTCTCTCTCTCCTTCTCTCTTGTGTTGGTTCTTACGAGGAGAAATTTAAACCAGAGCGAAGGTATTAATGGAAGAAGATAGACATGGAGAGTGAGGCAATGCATGAGAGAGCTGTTAAACTTAAAACAAACCACGCTGGAGCCTGAAGCCTCAAGGTTTCATGGCTCTATCCCCTCTGTACTAATATCCAATCCTTCCCCCCTGGCGCCACTTTAGCCAACGTGTTTAGGTTCACTCTCCTCTCTCTTTCTCTCTATCTCTCTCGGACCACGCTCCCTCTCTGTTTCCCTCTTTGCTCATTGTCACCATGACGAAATAATGATCTTCGAAGAAGATGAAGAAGACGAGATTTTAGTATTCGTCCATAACGCTCTCGGCTCTGAGCTCTTAAAGTATCATTGTAATAAGTCACGCCTGTTGATCTGACGGAAAGAAAGGATGTAAATACTCCCAAGAAACGAACCCTCTGATTTCTTTCCCCCCCACCCTCTTTCCCTTGCTTCCATGCAAGGAAAGACATAGAACTGCGTCCGTAGTATGGACAGTAGCTCGATTGCCGAACGTATAGGTACCTATGTGGCCGTGACACTTGGACTATGAGGATCAAAGTTCTGCTATATTAACAGATGTCGCCCGGTCGCGTGCCTTTCTGAGGGCCTTCATTCGTTATACTCGCCTACGTAGTGTAATTATGTCCTCGACTGTATAATAATACCGCCAACTAATATATTGTCCACCGATGGACGACCGCAGTCCACAAGTCAACGGGAGGGAGGCTTATTGACTTTTCATTTATGCATCCTTCTAGGTATGTACATATGAATTGCATTATTAGTGTATTGTGTGCAGCAGTCAGTCGGTCGGTGAGTCAATAATAATGCAAGCATATTGTCATCATCATCATGATCGTCGTCGTTGGTCCATTGATTTGAAAATACTCACGCATTGTTTTTTTCGCTCTCTCTCTCTCTCTCTCTCTCTCTCTCTCTCTCTCTCTCTCTCTTTCTCTACCTTCATCATGCTTCACAGCGACCATTGACAGACACAGAGAAACACGACAGGAACACAAACGCACCCACGTAATAATATGCACATGTAGGTACTCAGTCTGGAGCATTGCATGCATGGTTTTGTTGTAGTCAATTGCCAATTAACTTTCATTAAATGCTGCATTTTGTGGTATACGCTGCGGCTGATGGTGGTGCTACTGCTGCATTCGCTGATGTATATATGTACCTACATGTGAAGTCCCTTCATTTAATACAATTCCCATTCGCTAATATACTGTATTTTACTGTACAATCATTACTGCATGTATTCATTATCGTTATCGTTGTCATTACTATTATTATTAGTATCATTATTATTATAAGTTTGTGAAGCAAAGTTCATTTTCAATTTTCAATACTACCTCCAGCAACGGTTTGTAAGGATGTTTTTGTTCAAAAGGGATTCATAGTTTGCAGCGCCCTATAGAGTTTAGGATAGTACTACAGCCTAGCCCTAGAGGCATTATCATATACCATAACCTCCCAGGTACTTACTATTTTCATAGAAGTATGAAAACTGAACCGAATAGAGATTCGCCAGGATTCTATGGAGCGTGCAGATATATCTATATCCAACATGGAGTCCATGGAAATGGGTAGGAATATGTACGAAAGGGGCAAACCTGGAAAGAGGGAAGTGGAGGTCTCATTTGAATCCGAATGGAGACGATTTTCGGTGAATTCGTGAGGAGCAAGTCAGACTGTCATCGCAGGACGGAAGAGGACGTTTCTCTTCAAATAGAAATGGCCTCTAAAGAGAGCAAGAGGGAGCAAAAAGGGAGGAAAAGGGTCGAAGAGAAGGGCATATCTATATAATAGTGTCGCTCAGTCAGACTCATCGTCGTCAGACATAACTGACTGGGATCGGTTCAACTTTTCGCGCTTTCCGTATGCTCCGCGAAAACCAAAGTGATGTGATGATGTGATGCGATGTGAGTATGAGTGTAATGTGATGTGAGTGCGATGATGCGCGATTGCTCGCAATATGTCAACGGCAGATATTTCTCTTCGCCGTATTCCACGGATCCTCAGCCCCGCTTGCTCCTTATCCTCGTTTAAAATCCTTCATTGAATATCTGTACTTTCGGCGGTGTATTTGATGTCTGTTTTGTTTTTTCCTTTCTGTCTCTCTCGTTTTGTTTGAGGTTGTATTGTCGTGATATTTTCCATAGTGTTATTGCAGCCTTGAACGACTTAGGATGTTGCTGGACAAAAAAGAAATCTTCTGCGTTACTTGCAGATAGTGTTCCGACAACGAGAAGATTTCTAAGCGGTTTTAGACTGGTTTCTGACGAACAAGCGGGCATTCAAACGCCCTTTCAGTATTTTGCAATCCACGAAAAGTTTCTTCAACAACTTTTGAACAATTTCCAAATTATAAGAAGTTTGTTTAAATAATGCTGGACAACTTTTGGGCAACAAGAATCCTTCTGAACCATTGCTAAACGTTCTGTAGACAGCAATGATTGCCTTTCCAACGACGTCTGAACAACTTTTAGATGACCAAAACTCCTTCAACAAACTTTTGAAGACGTCGTAAACAACAAGATGTCCTTCAAACGACTTTGGGGCTTGTTTTAGACATGAAAAACGAAGACCTTCGTGTGTCTTTTATGTATGTTTAAATTATTCCCTTCATACTAAAACGCTTTTCAAAAAGTATGTATCACTTTTTAGTTTCTTTCCATTTCATTGACAGGGGCTTTGATCGTCATTATCATTATTATACTAATAAATACTATACTTTTTTACATCTTTCCAATAATTTTGAAATCTAGGATATTAGCCGGGGGAGGATGATATACATTGGGATTACAAATCCACGAACGAGGATTGTGTGTAACAGAACATTGAATCTGAAAATCGCCTTAGGCGTTTAATTACCTAATTGCTGCGTGCATTGAGGCCACGAGGAAAATAATTCATACCACGGAAGGCGACCACCGACGATAATATGATATGATACGATACGATATGGATATGGATACGGATATACCTACGAAGAACCCTAAACCTAAACCGCAAAACCTAAATACACAACCCTAATAGTAATGTATAATTCAGCGTAAATATCTCTTCACCTATTCATTATTCCCCTTTTCATCATCCCTCTCGCGAAGTTTATCACCCATCATTTTATGTATCTACTATAGCTAAATTTCAGGCTAAATTATTTATTATTCCATCACATTCAGAACCTCCTAAGATCCAGTCACCCGGCAGCTATTCTCCAGGTTCCAACAATCCCGCCTTCCCTCTTTGTCGCCACTTACCAAAAAGCTTTTAAACTTCAATTTGAATCCATTCCCTGTATTGTAGTACTTATCGTTTGCCGAAATAATTATCACAGGGAGGGCGGGAACCGTTTATAGAAAGTCGGTACGTACCTCGCCTAATAATTATTTCTAGAATTGTGATTCTCCGATTTTTCAAATTTACTTTCACGAATCGATCGTTACCTCAGCCGCTTGGGGGTGAAGAATATCCTATAACTTGTTTTCCATTCGCTTAATATTCAATAACCTTCCCTCGCATTTGTTGACCACAAAGGTCCGTTTCGTCGCGTCGTTTTCCGTTCTTCGTCGAATGGTCACCCCCATTCCCATTCCAAGCTACAAATACATATATCTAAGGGCGGTTTTCTCATACTGACCCCAAACATGGGAAGCTATAGGCTACATAAATAAAATATTACCGCATCAAATCGGAACCGAGAGAGCGGACGTTATGGCAGTTAGACCAGACTAAATCGAGGTTAAGCTCTTCCGGTTTATCCACAAATCAATTTTCTATTGTCGATATCATATCATATATAGTATCAAATATTTTATCCCGCATATCTCATTATTGTATTCTTTTGATAACATGATTATATATCGATGAGGCAAAATCGTGGTATGAAAAAGTGAAAAATTTGCAATGGTCGTGAAACTTTCGTGCAATTGAAGTTCAAGATCCCCTCAAAATTCGAATGTTCTCTCAATAGCGAATATTGTTCCATAAATATGTGCGCACATCAATTCTAGAAGTACAGAAGTTCCGACGAGGGTTGATAATCGAGGTATGGAGGGGTCAAGGGGTGTGCCAAGGGGTCAAACCTAATTGGACACGTGATACTCTGGAAATCCTCTCTCTTTTTCTTCGGTACACATGTACATAGATCTCCCTCAACCGACAATTTAATATATGGAAAATATGAATGATATCATTATTGAAGTATGAACTTTGGACGACAAAATATGGATAAATCGATCGAAAATTCTCATTACAAAGGGTAAAAGAGCAATGAAAGATGAGATGAAAAATGAAGAAAAAACAACAACAAAAAATGAGGGGAGTCAACCTCGCGTTACTACAGCTACTTATATCATATTCACATTTCTCATGAGAGCGGAATTTGTTTCTCTTTTGGTAGGATGCATGCACGCGTGTTATACCCAACGTGCGTACCTAACGAAATATGTATCCCATAAATATGTAATACGTGATGGGAGGTTGGGAGGCGGAATAGAGAGAGAAAATCGTTTTCGAGGATTTCATATTACCGTTCCCTTTTAGGTAGGTAGAAGCGGAGAGTCGGAGCTAGCTCGAGGGTATGTAAAATTGGGGAAGAATCAGAAGCCGAAGAACGAAATAACGAAAAAATATAAAAGAACGAACGAACGAGTCACCGCCGCGCTTGTTGGCGTTGGTAGCGGCAGCTGCATTCTTCTATATGCGTAAATCACTTGCGAATGAAAAAGAACGGAGGAGGAAAAAGAGGAGAGGAAAGCAAACGAAAGAGAAAGAGGAAACACAATACATCGGGATATTCCAGTGCTCCAGCTTTCTAGCATCGGGAATGGGAAGAGAGAACAGCGAGGACGCTAGGCGACGCTTTTCCTCGAGGAGAGAAGAATTGCGAAACCCATAAGTCACTCTCACTCACTATAACATAACGCGTTCTATGCTCTCTCCTGCCTTTACTCGGTGCTGTAGGTACGCGTATATTACCAAAAAATACTCTAAAGTACCACTCACACTCTTTTTTCATTTTTCCTCTCTATCTTTCGAGCTGCTTTCTTTACATTTCAATCTCCTTCCATTTCTACCAGCTATATTTCATTATATTCTATGCTATTCTACACTCTATAAGCACTCGAAAACGCTTTGGCTTTTTAACGTTAACCTCTTACCGTTTTTACTATCACTTTCAGAGACAGATCGAGAAAACCTCATATTTTATCACAGCTTTTTACCACCGCAACCTATCATCGAAAATCGCCGAGCTTGTTCTTTCCGACCTGTTCAGCTTATTTTCCTCGCAATCTCTCTGATATATTTCAATTGACGTGTATCAGGTATGTGGTTACTCATATACTAAAGCAACTTTGACGATCGACGAAGCTATGAAGAGACTCAAACGTGTGAGATCGAAAGAAAGATCGAGAGTGGTTGCTGAGTAGCAAGAATCGAAGAAATACATGGATGAGATCAAACCAGACTAATAGTGATTATTAATGCTTAGCAGTCTTACAAGGTTCATGCGCACAGTTAAGCTTACGAGAATTGATTTTTTTTATTCCCAGATTAATATTAGGCATAATGTTTTTACTGAACTTGTAATCTCGGTTGTTTATCAGCAGTCAAAGGGACCAACAAACAGTCGAGCAAATGATTGGACATTCTTTGATTGTCATTGAAAAAAGAAGAATCGCGGGGCAAATCAGGTAACACAGGAAATTGAGTTTTGATTTATCAACAATTACTTGAATTGATGCTAGTTCGGAATTGATGATTGGTCATAAATCTCTTGGTCAATTATTTAACCCGCTTAACCACTTAGCAAGTCCAGTTTTCAATTGTTTGCTGCGAAGGACAAGCCTGAAATTATGTTTGCGTTGATTACCGTAGATCACTATGCGCCAGGTATGTAAATCGTAGAGTTACTTTACTCGCGAGAACGAGGTGAGGGTTAAAATCGCATACCACTTCATCCGCGGATTGGTATTGCAGGTAGAATGATTACAGGCGAATCATAATTTTGATACAATTTATAGTTTATAATGAACAACGAATTTCATGCAAGATTTCGCAACGAAACATCTCTTGTTCCGTTCTCATTTCTCTCCATATATGCATAGTATAGAATATTTCATAAGCAGAGATTCATGATGAAGTAATATGAAGTGCAATAGAAAATAAATCGGGGAATAGCAATTATTACACTTGAATAAATTCCAACCAACTTGGGTTTCCTGATTCCTGCTTTTCGCTACTCTCTCACCCTCCCCTCCCCACACACACACAATTTTCCATCGCGTCTTTTCTCTTTTGATAAAATGGAGAAAGAAAAAGAAGAAAACTGGGTATAAATAAAGAGAGAGAGAGAGAGAGAGAGGAGTTGGGCAGGAAGTGGAACATATTTTTCCTTATAGGCTCGCGGATATGGGGAAAAAAATGAAAGGAGAAAAGAAAGGAACTCCACCACACAACTACAGCATCATACCCAATCCAAAAAGCATTTCGTGAACATAACCTAAAATAATGCTCCTTCACAAAATCGAACAAAAGCTTGAATTATTACCTATTCCTTCCACTTTTTCCCCTTCCCTCCCGTTTTCCCCTTCCACTTCGGAACCAAACCGCACCAAAATCTCCACATAAGTCTTCTCTATACGGTTACTTATGACACATTTCCTCATGTCCTATACTATATATTGGTATGCGGTATGTTATACAGAAAGAGAGAGAGAGAGAGAGAAAATGAAGAAAATAAAGCGAAAAATAGAAAAATAAAACCCAAGCAGAAAGTCTTTCGATACGTATAACAAAAACGAATATGAAAATCATTTTCATATTTGCTCGTATAGGCCCACGCGATGTTTGTTTTTCAGATAAAAAGTAGCAAAAGAAGAAAATAAATCGTTTTCTTTTTTTATTTTCCCATTCATTTTCTCTTCCCTTGTTTAATTCAGGAGTTGTAGAGTTCTGCTCCAGGGTTCAAGAAGAATTCGCATTCAACCAGCAGAGTAGAATATTATACTATAATATAATCGGTTTCAATCTAGCCTCAGGCTAGAAACGTACATTACCATTGCCTTTTGTTTTTAGACGAGGTACTCCATAACTTAATATGATGCAGTATAAATACTAAAGATATATAAAATAAACATACAAGTTAACGTTGTACAGAAATATCGTAGGCTGCGAGTTTGGGGTCCCACAATTTCTTATTTGATTCTGATTCTCTTCTATTTGATTTTTTCTATTCATCTTTTTAATTTGATTCATCTGTTGAGTTCTTGTTTGAGGTGGTCAGACTTTTTCAATAATTTGTTAAACGGGTGAAACGTGAGGTTTAAGGCATCTACGAAGTCGTATTCTCATGCAATAGATTCCGCACTTCAAAATGAAAATACTGCCATCGAGTTCCGATGACCGCTGATAATTCAAAAATTTCCATTCATTACTAGGTATTCAAATTAGCTATCTTCATATCCTGATTCAACATTCAATCTTCGATTTGGGCGTACATTTATCTATTTTTTGTTTTTGTTTTATTCAATTACCCGAAATACAATCTTTATGTGATTTTCGCAGAGCGACAGAAATCTTCGAGTGGCTATTAAATTGAGAAATCTTTTTAACCTTGGCATCTGAAGTATTTGGAAGTCTTTTGAAATTAGCGGACGTTTTAGTGTCTTGAAAGTCCCAGAAATCTTTGAAAGTTACGAATAATCAGTCAAATGGTCGAAGATTGCGTCAAATATAGTGGGCAGCTATGCGGGTCTCTGGAGGTCATTGAAGGTCTACAGAATTCATTGGAATTCTTTGGAACTCTCCGAAATTCTTTATAACTATAAGTTAATGGTAGTGTTTGGAAGTCAATGGAAGCAATCGAAAGTCACTGCAGTCAGACTTATCTGGAGTCTTTAGAAGTAGTTCGTGGTCACCGGTAAGTCATTCACGGTCAATTGGAGTAATCGATATTCAGTTAAGCTTACCCCTGAAATCGAATTGCATGGCCTTTGGGAAATTTGAAGATGAATGATTATAATATCATTACGTAATATTATAATTCCCCATCTGAATTCCAGAGTAGTAAATTAGGGTACAAATTCATGTTTCTGACAGAATTCTATACATTATTTGGCATAATTCTTTTTAGAAATTCGATTCGTGTACTGCGCAACGTCATGTCACACTTGTGCAACGCGAAATAAAGGAAAAATCTGAGAAGAAAGAACGAAGGAGAGAAAAAAAGACTGATATCGGAACAAACTTGACGATGAAAATAAAAAACTTCATCTTTTTACCGATTTCGGTACATTCCTTCGCGAATATCTCTAAATCACGTCAGAGACATGATTATAATTGTTAAAATACTACTGTTCTTATTATTATCACTATTATCTGGCCATAGATCTGAAATTCCTAGGCGAGGTACGTGTCCGATCGATTCACTCACTCACGGTCTAGGTTCTAGTATGTATGTAGATATATACTCACATACATACCTAATGCCTATGTTATATCAGCACGCGAAACTTGCTCTACTTTATATACTCACCCGTTGGATAGATATATCTGTATAGTGTAGTATACACCTAGAGTATCTGCATTATAAATTATTTACCTTTATACCGCATTCTTTTCCCCTGTCGTATTTTATCGGATTATAGGTATACCAGTATATACACAAGTAACTTCAATATTAAGTATACATGAATGACTCACGCGGGAAATATCTTTGACTAGGTAGTAGGACATGTTATAGAATTGGGATAGTAGAATGAGCAAACTAAAATCGAAACCACGGTAAATGGAAGCGGAAAAAAGAATTTCTTCAATTTTCATACTTTCTTGTGCCTCATGGTCTATTTTCGTAATTTTTCTTCATGAATACGTATACGTTTTCGAATGGAGTAAAGGCCTGTATAAGGGATAGGAAATTCAATAAAGGGTGACCCTACCTTCACCAGCCCGTCATGTTCTTCTACATTCGTCTCGGAATATTATTTCGTATAATGTGAATATTTATTAATGTGACACGAAATATTTTACAAATGTTTCAAAATGTTTCAGATTCATGACATAACTGTAGAAATATTTCTGAAACATATCTGAAATATTTCAATTCCAATATGACATCGTCGACATTTCTGAATTTAATTCTCTGTGATATGTCGACTGAAGAATACAGCTTTGGCGACATTCTCAAATATTTCAGGAATTCTGCGTCGTTGAAACAGAACATTGCCTGGATTTTTTAAATGTTTTCGAAATATGTCAAATGAAACATACTATTGCCGATATTTGTGGAATATTTCAGAAATATGTCGTTAGAAATAAACCATTTTAAAAATTTTTTGAATACCTCTGAAGTATTGCAATGAAATATTTCATCTTTCAAATGAGACATTTCTGTAATATTTCCTGCCGTATGGGATAGGAAGTTGTACGTACGTAGTTTAGTAATTTTTCAATTTTTTCAATTTATCACTTCTATAGTTTATATAGTTTATAGATAAGTACAATTTCAGACAGTCGACGAAACAGGAAATATAGGGGAAAAAAGAACTCGGTATTTCGCGGGAAAACTCGATTTAAAAAAAATGAGCACTGGGGGGGGGGGGGGGGGGGGGGGGGAATACAGAAAAAAAACAACGGAAACAAAGAGAAAATACAATAAGCGCGATCATACATAACTTGCGTGTCTGACCAATCATAGCACGAACACATGCATACATAAATGCTGGTCGTTAAAATTGGGAAACGACGATGGCAGCCACAGAACAAATATAATATAGAAAGCAAGAGAAAACGGAAGGAAGAGAAAATGACGGATAAAAATCATTTCCCAAAGAGAATAATGATAGCAATAATAATAATGATAATAATGAAATGACCACATTTATGAGCTCACCCCTAATACAAATATGTCACGAAACACGAATTAGGTCAGGTTGCGGGTACGATATAATATAGAATAATAACGAAGAGTATTGTATAATACGTATAGGTGTAGTTATATGAGGAAACGATTTGGTATTTTTGTATTCTTTGTATTACTTATTATCGAGATATTCGGAGACCTAAAATCGAAGGAAAACGAAAAAAAGAAACAGAACGATTCAAAAACCGTTGTTTTCGTCATTTTTATTCGATATGTGGGGTATTCCATGGAATTTCGACCAACGCTTATCCCTTATAATTTCAAAATTAATTTCTGTTCATGTAACCTTGAGCCATCGAAATGCTCACGAATTATTTTGTAATTTTTTAACATCAGGTTCGGGAGTTACGAATTTTTTAAAATTGGAATTATGCACGCAACATGTTTTTCAAGCTCTGAGACTATACTCTATAGGAATCCCCGTTTCAGAATTAATTAGTATACAGCAGGCTGCTTGCTTGAAGCAATCAGTGGACCTCAAAAGATTCCGAATTTTCAAATTTTGAAATTCGGAACATGTATAATTTTGGAATTTTCAAATTCTGAGTGTCTGTTTCTTTGGTATTCTTGATTATCTCTGATCTGAAGTTAAATTCACAAGTTAAAACGTCTGTGAGCTTTTCAGTTCATATATATATATGTGCAAAAATTTTGCAACTTTTAGATTCGACGAGGACCGAATTGTAGGACCGCGATTCTCACCATTTTTTTTCTCTTAAGCTAGAAAAGATAAGCAAAGTTCCCTCGAAGGGTTTTGGCCTGGACGTCTAAGGATGTTGTTACCTGTAAATTCAGAGAACGATCTATGATCATTCCGTTCTCGAAAACTAGCCCGTTGAAAATCGGGTGGTTACCCCCGCGGCCACACCTGATCAAGTCTGCAGACAAAGAACTAAGAACGGAATATATATATCAAAGAATTGCCTCGATGAGTTTTGAGTTCAAGATTTAAAGGTTATTTCGGAATTTAGTTGTGAAAAGTGAAGTTTTTCCAAATTTACAATCTGTCGAATTTCTCATAAATATATTAAAAATTCGTATGATATTTATTTTGCCTTAGCTGACCATAGCGCGTTTCCCGATACCTGCCTAATTATTCCGCAGAAAATCCCAAATTGATTCGAAATTCTTTGACGAGATGAGACCGAGATTCCCAAATCGAACACGCAACGTCGTACTCCAAACCTCTCAAACTTGAGACACAAAATCCTTGGGACATAGTTTGTCGAACGAAAATCAATGATTCACCTCGATGTTGTATAGTCTATCAGCTAGACTCCGAAATCCGGCAAAATGTTTTGGGTCGTCCTAAAAAAATGAAAGAGATCCGGAGATCGAAATCGGTAGTTCAAGGATCAGAATGCTGTTTTTATCCCCGAAGGGCCTGAAGTTACCGATTTCGGTTTCCGGACTTACATGTTTCGAACCTGCAAACGATTGCGAATTTTTCGACCTCTCGTTCATCTTTTTCGGACTTGAAACATTTTCTGACTCAGCTGATAAACTGAATAATTCGCCGAGGATGAACATTTTGCTTAACTCATACGCTATACCTATACGATCGTGTGCAAATTCGAGATCATCAATCGTCTCACGTTAGTAATTATGGGACTCGAAATGCTCAAAATTGTTATTGGGACGCATTACGATCACGACAACTTGCGTGCTTAGGCAGCATTTACGGCTAGATATTTGAAATAATTTAAAAGAATAGAGACTTTTGTGCATTGTTGCCCAAGTTCGCTAAGAGCGGACAAAAATGGGATGGATGCTTCGAGCCATTCGATCGCTCAATTATTTCAAAACACGTGAATGTTGAAGGATTCTCAGATTCGCCCATGATATAGGAACGCGATATCAATTACGAAACAAACAAAAAGAGAAAATGGGAGAAACGAAGAGATTGAGAATAAGATTTAAAAAAATATAATTATAGTAGGAATATTAACGTGTAATATTTCCGTTAATTAACGTAAACTCCGCGAACGGTACGCATTTTCGATACAAAATAATACATAGGTATAGTTATATTCAAACGTTGCGGATACATAGTAATTATTCAAAGTACAAATATACTAGTTTCTTTTTTGTTTTGTTTTTTCTCTTGCTTCGCACACCAATTACATATTACAGCTTTATTTTCGTCCAAGGCACAATATCTTGCCGCACATAGTGTTGGGATTAAATAGGAACAAATTATTGTGCGGTGATTGTTTTTTAGAAACTGTTTTTATTATCTCTTGTGCCATGACTCCGCCTAGGATCGCACAAACCGGACTTATCTGCGCGTATAGATTCTCGCTGAAACAATGCAAAATAAAATAGTGAAAGAAATGATCCGAGTTCAGATAAGGATATTTAATTATCATAATTATTTTATCTATTGTTTGGTATTTTCGGTAGAACTTCACTACTGTTATTCTTTTGTTGTTTATTTTTATTTTTATTTTTTTTTCTCTTTGTATCATAGATATTATCCATTCATAAGTTTTGAATTTTATCTTACCTTATCAAATGATCGATTTTATTTCCCAAATTATATTTTTCTGTAATGACAGCCGCCTCGTCTTTCAATTTTGTTTCATTTCTCTCTGTCGGTAGCGGATCGTGTCCGTATTTTTCACGATAGTTTAGCAATACTGAAATACAGAATAGAGAAAGAAATCATTAAGATACGCAACTAGACAAAGCAAAGAACAGAACACGAGATCAGAAGTAGACGCAATGGAAATTGAAAAAAAAACAATTTAACACAATTATCCAAGCAAACGACACCAAGTTGAAACTTTCAATCAGTAAGATTGATACAAATGCTGAGTTCGGAGATAGAAGAGCTCCGATTGTTCACAGATGTATATACCAAACTCAGCTGATGATACAAAAAAAAAAAAGGATTGCTGTAAAAGAAAAAAAAAAGATGCAAACGTAAGAAAAAGATTGTTTGATCATCGTCATTTGGCTATACTTCGGTAATTATCAGGAACGAAGTTATATCAGTTAAAAGTGAATGAAAATATACACAAAATATGAGAAAAAAAACGTATATTAAGGGATTTTGAGCATGAGGTCTATCATGCCGTCGGGGCATCTGTTTTCACATAACATAACAACGCTTCCAGTATCTCAGTTTCATTTTTTCCTGAAGCATCGGATCGGCTCGAAGTTTTGTACGAGTGATCTTTGATATTACGGAACATGTGGTCTGGTTATCTAGGGCCGAGAAAAGGCCAAACGAATTATTGATGAGTTTATTAACGTGACGCCGTGACATCAGCTGTCAAATGACGAGCAGATGGGGACATTTGTTTTGGCTTCGCAGTAGATTTTAGCACAAAACATACATTCAAACTAACCAGAGCACATTTCCTGCTAATCCTTATAATATTTTGGTATATCTCTGAGACGGATTATCAATGAAATAGGAAACTGAGAGCGAGATACTTATTCTACGTGATAGAGTCTCATCCACGTCGTCTCAGCACACACACACTCACAACGCTCCTTGTAACCAAAGTTCCTTTTTTTTTGTTATCTTTATATGTATTTTGTAAAGTTATCTGCTCGGACGCACGAGGCGCTGCCTTTGGCTCAGAGTTGGTCTCTCATGCTCAAAATGCCTCAAGATCAAACATCGTTATTGATTAATTATTTTTATAATCAACTATTAACTTACTCCTGAACAGATAATAGGGTTCCCCTTCTTTGGGAACTTCGTCGACATCGAGAATTTTTTCAAACTCAACAAAATTCAACGTCTTCAAAACAGTAGTTGTTACACTTTCAAATTTCTCTTTATCAAGAGGTATTATATGATCGCCTGCGTCGGATTTTTGTACTTTTTTCAGCTGAGCAACTTCTCTGAAGAGTAGAGTGAAAAAAAAAAAAACAATCGATGAATTAATGGAAGCAAAAAATTTCGAAAACAGACGGCAGAACAAGAGGAACAGTTTCTTGTAAGTGTGGCGTTAGCTATTATTTCTTGTCTGCTACCGTTTTCCGGTCATTTCTAACGAGAGTAATTCAAGGAAAAAAGCAGTAAACTAAAATGAAAATATTTATCCGAATTCATTGTTCTCTTGTTTTCATTTAATGAAATTTTCTTTCCTCTCAATTCTTCTTCCCACTTTATTTCTACTTCTTAATTTTATTTCTGCGTATTTGCTTTCGTTTCCTTCTTGCTTTTCGTTTTCATACGTACTCGACAAACTCGTGAGTGCCAAGATCTGCAAAGGTGTATCCGAACATGCCCCACACATCGCCGGCAAAAAATTTGACATCTGCTTTTTTACAGATCGTATTTATACGTTTTAATTGGGTTATTGAACACTGGGTAGCGCAGACCACATCGAAATTCGTAAAATACGAATCCGGCTTCGAATCTACGCTCTCTGTATCCGCAATTACGTCAACCATCGGATTGAGACTCTGGGCTCTTGGGAGAGACGCCTCAGCACGCTGAAAAAGAAAAATTGAGAGAAAAATGATGAAAAATCCAAATTTAATCCAAATTTTTCAGTGATTTGTTTTTTTTTTTTGTTTTTTTCTCTTCTGTTTTTGTCATCATATTTCATCGATTCTTTGTTTATTATCTTTATGCTCCTTTCTTCTTTGCCTTATCATTTTCGTTTCTCTACTGAAAGCAAAAAGAAAGAGTCGGGAATGAGGGAGGAAAAATATATTCAACTTACGTTTTTTCCTATCGCATCTTTTGGAGCTAAGAATTGTGAGCATATGTCCAATTGCGTCAGCTCCTTGTCGTCCAAGAATGTTATGGATTTCACCCCAGCCAGAATTATATTCTTCGCTACTTCTGCTCCGAAACCGTTTAAACCGATCAACAAAATTTTTGCTGATCTTAGACTGCGATAAAGTGGAAGAAAAAGACGAAATAGAGAATAAGAATGATTAATTAGTGTACAATTTCGAGAATCCAATTTTGGAATACAGAGCGGAAGACAATTTTCGTGGTATCAGGTCCTTGGTCGGACTTCTTGTCATTTAAAATTATTTTTTTCTCTCTTTTTTGTACTATTTCCGATTTTGCGGGAATAAATTTAGAAACAAAAATAAACCCTAAACTTTGAATTTTTATAAAATAACTCAAAATGACGAGAGAATAAAATAAAAAGGTACACAAATGCAATTTAGATGAAAAGTTGTAAAAGAAAATATCAAAAAACAGAAAAAAATTCAATTCCAGGTGGAGGGGATTTGAGTTTCTCAACGTCGACACAATAGAGAAGAAGGGTAAGATGTGAAAAATGAAAAGTAATCAGAACAAACTTCAATCCAAAATGAATCCGAATGTTGGAGATATGAAAATAGGGCTACATTAAGATACTTTTATGATTATCGATTCGAAACTCCCGCCATAATGATTCTTGGCGCGAATTCAGATATCTTTCATTTCATTTTTGTTTTTTTTCATTGTATGTGAGGATGTCAAGTTTGGAATTCGAATGAAAATCTAATCAGAATCGAGTGACATCAGAAATGCAACAATTTTGTTTGAAATGCGTGATTAGAATGAAGAAACGAAAGCGCCGCAGAAAACCTCGATTAACGATAAAACAGTAGAAAATCGGATGATCTACCGAGTAATTTCTCATGTACGATAATACAGACTGTTTCTCTACAAAGCTTCCACTAGCGTGATAGTTTCTATTTCCTTCTATAAAATTCTACTTTCGAGACTATGGCACGACACTTAACGTTATTTCAAGATATAGGTTAGGTTTTCCTACCGTTTTTGTGACTCGAGACCCCACAGTCGAATTTGCCTGTCATAAAGTTCAGCCTCGGCGTCAGTTAGCTCAATAATATTATCGTTCTGCAATTCAGTCATCGTGAAATTATCAGATAGGTAGATAATATTACTAGATTAACTCTCGAACGACTAATTCCAGTTGCTTCTAGCTCTAACCTACAAAAATGACAAAACCGGCTACTATGGCGTCCGAAACATGAATCGGAAATGAAGCTAGCTGCTTCAGATCAGCGATAATCGATCTCCCAAGTCTAAGCTAACGACCTGAAGCCATCTGCGAGATCGGTTTTCGATTGTGACGTCACGGGCATGCGCCAAGGTCTATCGAATTCGGAAACCGTGACGTCATCGGCAATAATTTCAGAGCTGTTGAAAAGCTTTTCAGGGAACGTAACGACTTTTCAAATCTTAATATTGGAGCGAAGTTGAAAAATGAATGTGATATTTTTTTGTAGAAATATCCAGGTATTTAGGAGCTATGAGACTTGATGCTTAAATATTCCCTCCTCTTTTTGAACAGAACGAGGTTTTTGGTACAACCTCTGGCAGTTTGGCAGCAATAAGCCTTGGACATAAATTGTGTACGAATCGTGCCTTAAGTCATCGAGTGGAGTAAACAAAGGGGAGTTGACGGCTGAGAAAAAGGCAGAAAGTATCACATTCGCCAAATTTCTGGTTCCAGATGAGCCTGAATTTGTTCGTGACAAGATTTGTGGTGGATTTGCGCACCGATGAATCGTAAGGCTCTAGAAATATCAATTTTTATTTGGCTTCCTACAAGACGGGAAGCTCGTTGGATATCGACACAGTGGCGCCATCAGACGCGCGGAGATTGAATCCAGGTTCTCGATCGATTCATCATTCGACAGGACGAAACCGTCGATAGCTTGGTAAATACAGAGCGTAGAAAGATTCTAAAAGAAGGGTCTTGGAGTGGAAGGAATTCACTTCACGATCGTATTCGCATTATGTTACTGCGATTTTTTTTCCCCTCTTTAACCAGTTTCGAGTGGAATAGGTTTTCGCGTGTTCTTCAGTTTATTGTTTAAGGTGCTATTGAAGACGCATGAAATCTCCATTGTTACACATTATTCCATGCATTGTTACCCATTGTTGACTACCGTGAGTCCTTAATAGCACCTTAAGGACGTTGTCTACCCCTGACGCAGCTGGCGCTTGCAGGTTGTCACGGGATACAAATTTTCTCCGTCGCTTATGAAGATATCGAAGTCCTGCTGGCACCAATTTCAAGAAAGAAGAGTGATCTGCGCTTTGCATTCCTCCGAATTTCTCTATATTTTTTTTTTAACGTCGTAAAGACGGCTCTGAAAGTAGTATAGTTCCTGCAGCGATAAAATGAAGATGAATTTTTGTTCGCTATTCTGTGAAATACAAAGCACAGACACATTCTTCATCTTCCAGTTAGGACCAGAATCAATGAAAGCGTACGTAAGACGTGCGAGATAACTTGCACGAGTCGGAGCACAAAAACAAAATAGCGATGCTTCCGCCTGAATAATCCTCTCTCTAGCGCCATATCCACACGCTGCCGTAGTCACGGGAGTCAGTCATTGGCTCTTATCCTCTTCACTTTTACGCGGGAAGCCGAAACGCCCGCGCTAGGCTCACTCGGCAACGTGATCCTTAATCGCAATTTCTACGAAATTTGACGCCCTGTATTTCATAGCGGGTAGATAGGGCTTCTATTCAATATTTCGGAAAATAGCATACTGCAACGTCCTTCTGTACAGCGCGTAACTTTGCGATGAAAAATCGTAGTTCAAATTCAAAAACAGCAACTTGACGCTCGCTTCAAGATACTTTTTTCAGAATTCTTCTATGATTATTATTTACTAAAATATTCGAGTTTTCATCCACTCACGAAGCTTGAATTCCAGTCTTATGCTGTAGATCATATCTTCAAAATTAACTTTTGTGGAATAATTTCATCGACAGCAATTTGAGGATCGCTTCAAAATCATCTCCCTTAAGTTCTTCTTTGATTTTTACCAACGAGGGAACTATGATTTTAGTGATCTTCGAAGATTGGAGAATTAATTTCAAATCTTTGTTTCAGTTCCCGCCGAATCGCGGAGATGGCGTGAAGTCCGGCTGGAAACTAGCGCGGGAAATTCAAATTGAAACAACCTTATAATTCCGAAAAAAAAAACAATATTCCAAAATGGGTGACAAGGATAAGGTAGAAAAAATCTTCAACTTTAAATTCCCTACGTGTACAACAGGCCAAGAATACGATCTAACAGTTCCCTTAAAAATCCCGCATGATGGATCAACCAAAGAACTCACACATCGAATAATGTCAGCTTTTAAGCTTCCCTGTTACGTGGAAAACGAATTACTAAATTCCCTCGAAATAGCGGTAAAAAAATGGACTCAAGAATTCCACGACGATAAAGCCGAACTCTTGATAAAAGCAGCTCAAAACGGTGAAACCGACGTCGAGGAAGTAATCAAAAGCTGGGAAAAACTCTACAAACAGAAAACCACTGCATATGCAGAACCCATAGGCACTACCGACGAGGAATTATTCGCAGCTGCTTATCACAGACTAGTACATTCCCCTTCTTTGGAAACAATTCTCCAAGCTGAACACGAATTTGGCAGAGCAGTAACAGACGTAGTTCAACAAAGGGATGCGGAGTTTGATAAACTGACTAAAAAGTTGGTGATGAAAGTTCCCCTCATGCAAAATCCTCCTTCTCCACTCTTTCTGAATTGTATTGAAGATAAATTGACAAAATTTCGATTTAAAGGCAAACTGAGGAGGTCAAAGTCGCCGTTGAAACTCTGGAGGCTGGTTCTACCGAGAAATCCATCAATGATATGTTAGGTAGACATTTTGAAGAGCAGAGCTTACTCCAGGGACACTGGGGCTCCAGAGTAGACGCTTTGAAACTTGAACAGAGAAGACAATACCGCAATTGGATTATGAGATTGCTTGAAGAACAACAAACTAATATGCTACCTACTCCTGTGTGGGTTTCAAGAGCTTTTCTTCTACTCTTGTTTTTTTTCTTCTTAGAAATAATACATGGGATACGATATGAATCATGAATTTTTATCTAATCTTCGAAAATTTCGCAAAAAATCGATAAAATTCCATGAAAATGAAAGAAAAAAATGTAAACGGCGCTGATTTTGAATGAATAAATGCAGAAATCATGAAATCCTGTGAATATATTAAGAAATTTCATGGAATTTGATCGAAATTTATTGAAAAACAAGAATACAAACAAGCGTATTGGAAACATTTTCCGTAAATGGAAACACAATATTTTCGATTCAGGAAACTAAAACACAATCAGTTCGGTCAAAAACTCTGAACTCCGTTCTCTCTCTCTCTCTCTCGCTCTCGCTCTCTCAGTAAAAGTAACTCTAACTCTCTCTTTCGCGTTTTATGGAAAAAAGAAAGCGGGCAGAAAAACTGGCAAATTGATAATTCTGAGTAAAAATTCGCAGGAGTTCTCCAGTGATGCATATGCCACCGCCGATGCGAAATGCATTGAATAATTTTGGTGGTTCAGCAGCATCGGATTTTCCAGAGCTTGAAGAAAGTTTCACAATTCATTTGGGGTCTCAGATGAAACAGATGCACAATATAAGAATAATGACCGGCGATGTTTTCGACTTTTGTAAAACAAGGCACGGAGATTCTGGGTAAGAATTCACCCTTTGCAAAAAAAGGAACCGCCAGCTCAAAAAACCCTACAGATATTAATCATGAACACTTTCAGGATGGATCCGACGCCTCAGAGACTCCAAACAGCTTTAGGACTTTACTCAAATGATTTATGCGGCCTGGTTTTGCTCAGCGATAATCATGTCGCTAGTTATTCAGGGATAACCAAAGGTCAGGATAAATTTTTTGCATTTCTCCGTTTTCGAATTGCCATGAATTTTTAATCTTTTTTCTTTACACAGAACTTTGTTCCATTTGTCAATTGACGACGGAGTTCCATTTCCCAGCGGTCGACGAGCAATTAGAAAAGCTCAGGGAAGACGTGAAGGATGTTGTAGCATGGAGACAAGCGCATCACAGGGAGGGAAGCGATCCTCAGGTTTGAAAGAATTATTGACAGCTCTGACTTGTCTTTGTTCTTCGTTCCTTTTTATAATGAAATTGTATTTTTTACAGACAAAGAGATCAGCGGGAAGCAAAAGTCTCCAAATTGGAGACATTTTTATTACTCGTCATTCAAACCTTGCCCAAGTTCATATTGTCTTTCATATGGTTGTTCAGGATTCTTTGAGATCAGGTAGTACAAATTAAAGAAGGGGATATAATAATCTTTTTCTTTTGTTCTGATTCGTCTTTCTTTTTAATGGAGAGGAATACTTTTTCAGGGGAAATAAACTCCAGACATCCAGCGATCTTGGGACTTAGAAATATCCTGAAAACTGCTTGCAGCTATGATGTCACTACGCTTACTATTCCGGTGCTTTTAGTTCATGAGATGTCTGAGGTAAGACGAAAAAGAGAAGAATCTGGAGAGAAAGAAGACTGTATTTTAAGAGCGATCGTTTCATTCATGTGGAAACATTTTTCATCAATTTCAAGATTCTCAGAAACTTTGAGAATCCCGCGGATTCTCGGAATCGTAGGATTTTCAGGAGTTTTAGAAAAATCAGAGAACATAAAAATTTCCGAAACTTCCTAGGCAGTTTAGGAATTGTACAAATTTGCAGAATCGTAGGAATTTCGGCAATTGTAGCATATTTAGGAGTTTTAGAACGTATTTGAAGAATCTTAGAGATTTTATACATTGATTTTAGAAAGTTTTATGGTCGTATGAATTTTAAGAATTTTCCGAGTTATTACATTCTTCGGAATTTCAGAGCGCATTTCATGGATGTCAGAAATTTCCACACGTGTTACATCTTCAACAATTTCAGGACGCATTTTGATAATTTTATTCTGCTAATATTGGGATTTGTGGGAATTCCAGTATTACTCGGAATTAGTCAACGCATTTGAAGAATTTCAGAAATCGTCTGAATTCTAATCATTTCAGAAATTATAAAAACTTCAGCAGGATTTTGTAGGATTTTGACGAATTTAACGACACATTTTGAGATTCTCAAGAATCCGAGGAACCGTACGAATATCAGACATTCCATGAATCGTATGAATGTCAGAAATCATATCGGGGGCACTCCGGGAATCGTACAAATATTAAGAATATCAGGAATGGTACAAAAATTTCAGGCATTTTAGGAACCCTTTAAAGTTTCAAAAAATTGTAGCAGTCCCAGTAATTCCAACGAATTTTATTCTCCTATTCGCTCATATTTTTTCTCCTATTGTAACCAGGACATGACTGTAGCTTGGTGTACGAAGAGAGCGGAGCTTGTTTTCAAGTGTGTTAAGGGTTTTATGATTGAAATGGCATCGTGGGGAGGAGCAGAATTGAAGAATCTCCAATTTCTCGTACCTAAGGTAAGATTCTGAACGATTTTCAGCAATTTTTGACATCATGCAGATCAAAATGACAAAGCGAAACGAAATCTGGAACTAAGCTGTTGAATGTTGATATTCGTTTCAGGGAATGTCTGAAGAGGTTTTTGGAACTTTAGCTACTATGCTACCGAGCATTTTCCGCGTTTCTAATCCTCTCGTTTTTAAGGCAACAGGTACAACTCCGCAAGCATCAAAAAAATGATAATCATATATTTACAATAACATGTGTTATAAGTATAATCACGAGTGCGTGAACAGTACGATACTTTTAATTTTTTCGTTAATTATAATTACCATAATTGAATTAAGGTACTATATACATCTATAAATGAATATTATCTCCGAGAAGTAGAAAACAGAAACAAACAAAACAAAAAAAACAATCATAATATGTATGTTCGCGAACATAAACGAGAATACTGGAATCTGACTTCGATTTCGAATAAATTAATCATAATAATTGTAACGAGAATGAAAAAATGTACAAAATATCATCTGCCAACTATAATTGTGTACATAAAATTTATAAACAAATAAATTTACCATATTTTCGTTCTCAATTCAAATGAACAAAGTTATTTACCGAGATAAAAATATATTTAAAAAGCGCTTTATCTGCTCAAGACGTGACGATTCGGTTCACATATGTTGGATTTGGTTTTTTTCTTTTCTTATTTTTCTTGTTCATGCAGTATAATTGCTGTATCTGCTGTATTTTCTACATCCGAATAATTATAATTGTATTCCAGAATCAGAGAGACAGATACGTGAGCATTGTATGTGTATTTTATAAACGGATTTCATATCTAATCACAGGCGCTGTTGTTTTTGTTTTCTTTTTCGAATTTCATTTCGTTATTTATTTATCCTTTTTCATGGTATAAAGATTATCATCACTTTAAACCTTCTGCTTTGCAAAGGAAAGAGAAAATATATGAGAGCCAAGAGTTTTTTGCCTCGGGAATGAAAATTTTGGCATTTTTTTTCGCACCAAGTAAACTCGAAAGCCTTTATCTTCTCTCAAAGGGAACTTAAGAATTGTAATCTTGGTGTTACGTGCTCGTCACTTCGCACTCGTATCATTTGATCCTAGCCATAACGATCCTGCATGATCTACTCACAGATCTACTCTTCATTGTGCGAAGATGCTTATTGTTAGCTTATAGCGAAAACACACACGCTCATCTCTACGGGACAGTTAGATCAACGGTTAGATCACGTCAACTACATTCGTTCAAACAGTAACCATCAAACTCGAACTAAATTCATTCAACAGCAAATAACTCTTTCACAAACTCTCTGAAAGACTGATTCAAAACTTCCATTCAAATGACTTCAGACTATTGAAGAGATTAATCATCGCCGATCGGATAATAGTCTTTTGAGTTTCAATATAAATAAACATCAATTAAATATAACTGTCTGTCGACTGCACTCATTATCGACACCCTCGAACGATACCGATTGTCACTGGATATAAAATGAGGTACAAACTCAAATTCTTGTTGGGCAGCAACCCAATTCATAACATTTACGTGAAAGAAAAAGCTCAACAATCATTTCTGTAATGAAATTTGAGCAATTTATTTGATTGCGTGAAGAAAACTCGCAATCGTCATTCTTACAAAGAAAACTGGAGGATCTTTGTCTGATCACGAACATAACTACAAGATTTCCATGTTTTCATAGAGAAAATTTGAAAATCCTTCGTTTATATCAATGAAGGTTTTCACTTGGTGGATTCCTATTCTTCGTTTTATTCATTTTCTTTTCCCTTGAAAGATTCAAGAGTTCTTATTTTTCATCAACGATGTGTTTCCTCTGAAATAATTCTGCTTCGGGAGAAATTGAAAATCTGTATCTTTCCACGCAGGAAATTTGAGGATGTTCACCTCAATTCTTGCTGAAAAAGTATTCTGTAAATCCGTAATAAAGCTCAAGAATATACGAATCTACACCTTCTCTATTTCGTCGATCTTATATACAATGATCGACCACTATTTCCATGAATCCTCAATTCAATCAAAGTTTGACAAATTATCACATTGCGATAACAACAAATTAACTAATTCAAGCATATCAAATTGGGGCGTATAAAAATTTAATCAACAAATAAATTTAAAATCAGCACGCAACTGCGGTGCAGACGAAGTCGTCACTACACATTCCGTTAGTGCAGCACAGCAACACTCAGCATGAGTGCGAAAACTGATTACTCGATGAAGGTGAGGAAAAGCACACACATATACACACACGCGCGGGGGATAATTCAATTTAAATATAAATTAATTATGCGGATAATATAATTACATGCTTTATAATATACTATGTATACGTATATCTCTTAACACACAGTACATATTTGTGTATTTCAATGTTATCGAGAAAAATAATTTATTGCCCTTTTGATATTGAACTTATGATCTCTGTCCACATATCCTGAGAATTATAATTGCCCTGGTATGAACTTCACTTCGTGACCAACTGGAGAGTGCAACTGCAGCAGCAGCAGCTAGCGTCAATCTCGTATTATCAATTTTGAACCAACGTACGCGCAGTTTTTCAATTTCAGTTTCGTCATAAATTATTATATATTCCGAAAAATATTGTTGTCATTCTTTTATTTTACTCACAAAGATTGAAAGTTATTCTCTATATCAATTATGTGCTGTAAAGTTATTTTCATCTTCCACATCTTTTTCATCTGTACTCTCACTACTGGAATCGAGGTTCGTTCATTGGTATACATTTTTTGTTCCGTTTTAAAAATTCTGCAATTTTCATCAGTCTAACCGGAAAATAAACGACCGAGACGACGAAAAACATTTTTCAGAATTTCGTGGTGGCTTTTTAAAAAATCTTCAAAATACTAGTAAAACTACGATTAAATAATTCGAAAATATCGTTCGTTCTTTCGGGACTTTTATTTGATGTAAACTTTTGAATTAGTTAGGCAAATTGAGACTACATTGTAAACGAAATGTTTTTTATTTCTCCCGGGTTTTGAAGTTCCAACTTTGATGAATTTGAATTTCTTCCTCTCTCGAAAATTCGAGTTTCTCATTTTGGATTTTAAATTGTTGGTGTGACCAGAAACTCGCATTTTTTACTTCGACAAACTTACATTTTTTGTAAAGGGCGGTTTTCACAAACTGAAATTACATGTGTCCTTTTTAGCTTGACCTTTCATGGCGAGGTTTGACGAAGGAGACATTTTTTAGGGATCCAAACGGGACGGTATCAAGTCAGGTGGAAAATGCAACGGAAATAAATTTGCGGGGAAATAATTTCGACAGCTTTCTGGACTGCTCAGGAAAGTTGGATAAACTAGAAGTATTAGATCTATCGCAAAATAAGCTTGAGAGATTTTTTTTTTTATGCCGGCAAGAAGATCATTTATACAGCCTCAATGTCAGTCATAATAAATTACCATTCTTGAATGACTCCGCATTATCTGAACGAGTAAATGAACTCCAGGTTCTTGATTTGTCGTATAATATGATACAGTTTATCACGCAAGAAACTTTTCAGCATTTGAAGGTACGTGAGATAAGATTTCCTTCGTTCTGAAAAGAAGGAATGTAATTTTTATTCATTATTTGAATTTGGAGACGAAAATAATAGTAATATAATAATGTTTTGAAAGTTGTGGGAAAGTCAAAAACCAAAATAAATTCAAAAGCTTTCGGAATTTAACCCAGAGAAAAAGTTGGTGTATTTTTTCAATTTTTGATTGATTGCTTTTTCCGGTTTTAGAATCTGCGTTATCTTTCCATGGACAAAAATCCGATTAGTAACAACATAGACGAGAATGCATTCAGGAATTTAACATCGTTGGTAGAATTGCACATGAGTAATATAATGGCGACAAATTTTCCTAATGGATTATTTACTCCGTTGACAAGTCTGAGGCATCTTAGTCTGTCAGATAACTCGTTGGACGAGATACCTGCCTTACCGGCATGTATAGAAATTCTGGATTTATCGGGAACTGATATATTACATTTAGAAAACTTGGATTTACCAAGCCTGAAAGATTTGACTTTGCATTCTATGACGAGATTAGCGTCTCTGGATTTCAGTCGGCTTAATAAACTAAGAAATTTGACTACATTGTCGATCGAGAATTCGCCGAAATTGAAACATCTCACCATGATACCCTCACCGAGCGAGTATCTGCACCGGAATCTGATAAAAATCACGATAAAAAATTGCTCCGTTGATAAAATCGACCATGACCTACAGTCAATAATGCAAAAAACTACGCATCTTGATCTACAGGATAATCCGTGGAATTGTGATTGCGAAATTCGATGGCTTCTTTCTTCGAAATCTACCATCAATTATCGCGATCATTTGAGGTAAAGTGAATTTGTTTTATAACAAATACAAAAAATGGGAATGAGATTGTTTCTTGGCCTCTTGCTTATTTGTCGCAGATGTAAAACACCGCCAGAACACTTCAATAAACGTGTCTTCGACATTCCGGTGAACGAATTCCACTGCGATGGAGGTAATTATCTTGCGATTGGGCTAGCTTTGGGCGCTCTGAGCTTCGCCGGTATTGTCGTCGGCGCATCATATTTGGCTTTAGCGCCGACAGGAAAATGTCGTGGAAAATCCGGCCGAGAATCTGCAATTTCTTACAGAAATATCAACGCTAATTTGAACAACGATACAGAAAGAATACTTGACCAATCCGACATTACCGACGATCCGTAGCTGTTCAGAAAGAGGCGCTAGCGTAGATCTGGCTGCCTGCTGCGCAGAAGTCGAGTTTCTTGAATGTCGGTAAGCAAGAGAATCGAAATAACTATGACGGTCTTGTGAACTGTTTCACCGATCTGATTATTTCTTCTCTATGTTTCTCGGAATGAATGGATGTGTGTTTGAATTGTTATTGAAATACTGGTTAATAAGCGAAAATATTGATAATGTAGTGAAATAAATCACAATATCGTAAATAGTTTTAGTACGTCGGAAGAACTGACGTGTTTTGATAGTTGTTTGTACTTAAGACTTCAAAAATTCATTTACCCTTTTTCACCTTTAACAAAATGAAGAAAAGGATGACGAAGGAAGTCGGGTTCAATTCCTACTCAATAAACGGCGAAAAAAAACCTTTTTCTTCTATGTTCCCTGCCTTTCATCTTGGTGTTTTTTTCAAATAAACTCACCCACCATAATTCAAGTACGAAATATACATGCCTCATCAATTCTCAATGAAACATCCATTCTATTCAACTGTTGAAAGTGTGTATTCGAATTCAACGGATTCTACATTAAATTGTAATAATAAAGACGAAGGGTTAGGTTCTTGAATGGGAACTCACCCCTTAAATTAGGTTCTTCTTTTATTGAATAGACCGACAAGAGAAAAGAGTCTTTTCAAAATTGTTCAAAAAATATAATAGTGGAAGATGAAAAGAAGAATAGAGAAAAGAAAGTATGAAAAGTGGTAACTTGATAAATTATAGTTACGTATATATGATTCGCGATTTCCAGCAAGAACTTTTAATAATTCGAACCAGTTTGTAGATTGAAAATTCAACTAATTCCATTTTTTATCAAGGCAATTTAACAATTTTCAATTTTCCGAAAACAAACTCAACATTTTTCATTATCTTTCACGAAAAAAATTCGACCACTTCTATTTTTTATCGAAAAATTTCGTCATTTTCATTTTCTCGGGGAAAAATTCAACGTTCACAATGAAAATCCAACAATTTCGAACCTCTACAAAGTATATTGAACAATTTCCAAAATCTTCCATAGAGAAATTGAACGAACTCCATTTCGATCAAGCAAATCAGGCGATAGTGATCTTTCACAAAATAAGTTCAACAATCATCGACATTTTGTGTCATGAATTCATTCGACAATTTACTTCTTTCACTAAAGTAATTTAACAATTTTCATTTTTCATTCAAGAAATTTACAATGTTTTTTTTTATCTCGCATCGAAATCTCAACAATTTGGCTAAAATTCGACAATTTTCTCGATAAGAATAAAAGAAAACAAATAGATACCTGCTTAGCAAAAATCGCTAAAATTATAAAAACAAGAAAAATATTCATTCTGAATTTGATCATCGTTCGGGGGTTTCATGGGGGTAAATTTTTCTCGATCGTTATGTATTCTGACGTATTTCTTGATCGCATGTGATGCAGCGATCATCCTTTGTACGGGGACGATGATCTTTCCAGCATAAGGCTATTAGGTTACGTTGGCAGGGTGTAGATATGCAGTTACGACGAGCTTCCAGCTAGCTTAGTATATGTATGGTATATAGAATACGGTATATGTATTACATACATACATATATACATATATATATATATATCTTGAAGAGGAGCAAAATTCAGTGCCCAAATAGACGAATGGCATGGTATAATGTATATCCCATACCTGTAGATGAACACGTGTATAGGTGTACATGCACATCATACATTATATAGCACAAGCGTGTAAAAATCCCCATAGTATCTTTATTATAGCGATCGTTTGTACCTGAATGGAATATTATAGACTGGTTTGCTATTCGAGCTGCTTCTCAGTCTCGACCAGCTCAGCCTCAGCCTCAGCCCAGGCCAGGCTGGCTGGATGGATGGATATTGGATGTCTGTAATCTGATATTTAATTCAAGCCAATTTGGCGAGAACCAATCCTCCGAAAAATTACTATAATGCCTTTGCGGCTTGCGGCTTACCGCATCTATTTGAACACTAATTTGGGACATTTATCGCTTCATAATGACTAGAAACGGGTCATCTCTAGTACAATTTGTTTCGAAAATAAGTTAATCACCATTTTTTTTTGCAGTTTTAACATTTTTCATTATGATCGTATATAGTAACGACAGTTGAACAGTTTGCCAATCAATTTTCTCCAACTCACAGTTTTCGTGGTTTCATTTCAGATGCAAATTTGGCTATTGTGGCGAATTTTCATTAGCGTGATTGGGAAAATTCCAAGATTGAAAACAAAATTAGATGATTTTTTATGAATTTTTACTGAAAATATTTTATGGCTTTTGCTTTTCACAACGGAAACCAGTTTTGATGTCCTCTGAACTTTCCGCATGCCTACTATATTTCAACTCCGAATAAAAGTTCAACGATTTCGTTCTCACCATAAAAAAAAAATGGAACCGCACTATTTCCTTCATTAACCGTGACAACTTCAACATTCTCCTCATATCGTAAAGAAAATTACCTAAGTTCTCTTCATTCGAAAGTCATTATTTAACCACTTCAATGTTTTTCGTAGAGGAATAAAAAAATGTCCACCCATTTTCACTGATAAAATTCAATGGCTTTCCTCTTTCCCATAGGTTCAAGTGAAAAAAAATTCGCCAATTTTCATTGTTTCAAAGTGAAAATTCAATGATTTACCTTGTTAAAAATTGAAAATTCGTCTCTTTCTCTGTCCCTGAATAAAGTTTGAACAATTTCCATCGTCCGACAATAAATATCGCACAATTTTTGTTCATCTGGTATGTAGAAAAGTTAACGCCATATTCTTCAATTTTCATAGCAAATCATCTGATAGTTTTTCATTCCACACAGATAACCAGAAAATGAGAAATGAACAATTTTCCTTCCGCGAAAATGAAAATTCAACAATTTTCCTTCCGTGAAAATGAAAATGGAACACTTTTTTCCTTATGTGAAAATGAAAATTCACAATTTTCACGGTTTTTCTCATAGATAATTGCACACCCCCCCCCCCCCCCCCCCCCCAAATAAAAAACTCAAACTCTTTCAAGTATTCGGTGTAAAAAACTACATATCATAGATACTCATTAATACTGCTTCATTCGCATGATTTCTATCTTCCAACGGTGTCTAAAATTGTGACAAGCAATCCCTCACTATCTGCCATAAGTAATTATCGTTTTTTTGATACACAACACTGGTCTGTATATCGTGTATCAGATAAAGTTGACGCGTAAACAGGAGAATGCTCTGCGTAGGATACGTTTAGTTTAGACGTGTAATCCTAGTGTCCAGGTTGCGCCTAACCACCAAAGCTGAAAGTGTCTGTTGGCCCTGGCTGCGGGCAAGGAACCGGGGTGAAAATGAATAATGAAAATAAATCCCGCGATGTTATCGCTAAGTAGCTGTACCTACATACATACCTAGCTCATAGCTGCCGCAGAGGATTACGTGCGCATCAATGAGCGCTCGATTCGTTCCAATATGTACATAAATATAGGTATGTATCCACGTAGTACATAGGAACATACATATAGATACACATTCGTGGTCCATTATGATTTTTATAACGTGGTTCACACTCTAATGTCCCCCGCCACAATCTGCGGTTTAACAATTTCTGTATGTAATCAATCGGCAAGAGAGAGAAAATCGGACGTAATTATTCAAAAATATTGAGAAGTTTTTCTATTTCGCGGTTGAATATCATACACTATTCCGAAATCTTTAAGGATTTTGAACTTCTTCACACACTCACAATCAGATGATAAATTGCATAATTTTCAGTTTCTTTGGGAGAAAATCCAACCGTTTTGAAATTTCTATACAAAGATGTAGAGAGCTTTCAGCGCTTTCGAAAGATGATTGCAAATTTTCTTTGTTTTCATCATGAAAATTAGCATTTCCATTTCTCGTAAAATGGAATTCAAAGATTTTCAATCTAAAGTTCAATCTATCTTCATGAATTTTTTTATTTTTCGAAAATAAAATCATGCAATTTCGTTGCTTGTTTTTTTTTCGGACAGCTCGGCGAATTTTTTTCTATATAGAAACTTGAAGTGTTTTCCAATTTTCTTGAAGAATCGCGATGAATTTGCGCTGGTTTTTTGAGAAATTTGAAACATTGTTATTCTCCAAACGCAACATCAATCAATTTTTCATTCGTCACGACAAAAATTCAGCGATCTTTCATTTTCCGTACAGCACTGAATGAATTTTTATTTTTGAACAGCAAAAGATAGGCGTAATTTTGGTTTTCATTGAGCACCCGAATAATTGTTCTTTTCGTATAAAGAGAATCGAACAATTTTTCACTTATGGAGAATAAAATCAAGGATTTTTTTACTCTCCGCAAACTGAACCGAAGAATCTTTAGTATACATTGAATAAAATGTAAGAATTTTCGGTGTTTTTTCTCGAGGGATATTGTCGGACAAAAAACGGTCAGCAAAAAAAAAGATCAGCAAGTCTCAATTTTCCACTCCAAAAATTGTCAACTTTTCGATTTTCTCTAGATGAAAATCATTCGTTAGTTTCACTATTTCCTGAACGTACAAAATTCATTATTCAAAAGCGTAGTATATTATAGCATGTTTCAAAACATGGCGTCTGAGTTCGAAGGGTGTGAAGAGTGAGTGAGAGGGAATAAATTGCGGTTGCCCAATACCTGCAATAGCAGCAGCAGGGTTTTGTATAATCCACTATTACCGAGGTGTGAATTTGTGTCAGTCAGTCGGGAAAGATATTATGTAGGTACTTTTGTACACGGGCACAGACACACCGGAGGGGAATGTGCAGTATGTAACGATTTCGAGTCCTGTTGGGCTGCCGCTGCACGTATATTATAAATATACGTATAGCGGTCGTATTATTATGTACCTAAACTATTGTTGTACCGTTGTAGGGAGGTATGGAACTACTAGTACTAATACTGAGCTAATACGAGGCAGGAGTAATACCAGCAGTGTAACTAAAACGTAAAATCCTAAACCGAACGGAGAGAAACTCTCACAGAAGCACATCACCCTCTTTTATTTTTAAAAGTGCGGAAGTAAAGCCGCTTACCGAATCCGGGCACCGATCGCTCCCGATTTTTCCTCAGTGTAGTAAATTTTCAGTAAATTATACGGAAAACTTGAGAACTAAGAGGGCGAAAATGGAGAAGAACTATGAGCTGAGAGCTGAGTGCTGAGAGGAAGAAATTAACTGCCCAGACCCTTTGCTTGCAAAGAGTTAGAGTTATAAGTGATTTTAAGTAAGTACCTAATATACCTAGTCCTCGACGTTGACGAGATGGCACGTACCAGATATTATCGATAGCATTGAAACTAATGGATTGAAATTTAAATTCCTGAAATTCTTCAAGTTTACTCAAAGTTTTGTGTAAATGAATGCAAACGGACGAAAGACAAGAGTAGAACTGAAATCTGAGATATTCAATTTGCAGTTTCCGTAAGAAACTAGAATTCGGTTATTCTCTTCATCGAAGTAAAAGTGTTGGCGGATTTCTTCGAATGAAAAATTGTGAAAAGTAGCACGTTTTAGAATGGTTTTTCATGATGAGGGAGAAAATCTTGAATTTACTTTAGACAAATGAATTACAATGGAAACGCATTCAATTTCCTTTATGCTAATGTGATAGAAAATCGTTGATATCTGTTCAGAATATATGAAAAATTTGGAAAAAATTGAGAAACTTTTGAGCATTTTACCTATGAATGGAAAGTCTTCCGTTCCGTGTATGGAAAATTTTAAGCGGTTTAATCATATCTTTGTGACAAAACAAAGTATCTGTGTATAAACTGCGTTCAGCGAGTGAGAAATGAATCGAATTTTCTTTATGAAACAATGGAGAACCTTCGACTTTTCTCAATTGGAACGAAAAATTTGAAAACGTACTTGTGTACGAAAATCGTAAAAAGTAAAGAGTCATCTATTTTTCCGACCAAAGTGGGAGAACTGTCATCATTGTTCCGTAAATCAATGGAAATTGTTCAATTTTCTTGACAATAACATAAAGAATATAAAATGTTCTCGTGCAGAGTTGCAAATTCTTGGGGGAGCGAAAAAATTACCATGAAAATAGGAAGGCTGTCGAATTTTCTTGATGAAGAGGTTAAAATTCCTCGATTTCCCTAACGAAGAACCGAAAACTTCTATTACCTTTACGAAAATAGGGAAGGTGTTAGTTTCTTCGCGCGGAACTATCGGAATGATTGTTGAATCTTTTCAATGAATATGGGAAAACCGATCAAGTTTTTATACGAAGATGGAAGGATTGTTACATACTGCTGATAAAAATATAAAAATTCTCGAAACGAGAAAGTGTCCAATGATTTTCAGGAAAATTCATAAATAGTGTGAATTCTTTTTCTCTTTAGAATGACGGTGAACATTCTTCGCGTTACGAAAGTGCTGTCCTAAATTGTGCAGCAAGTATATAATAAGTATAAACACTACGAATATAAATAACTCTAGCAACAAGTAACATTATTCGAACGACACGTATATACATGTGAAATAGAATGAAATTGAACTACGATAATAAATATTAAAATCCCATGAAACGCCTATTCCATCAGTATAATAGACGTAGTAGACGTACTAGAATTTGGTGAGGCTAGGACGTAAAGTGAGTAGGAAAAATGATGAGCGGAGCTAATCCTCGACCCTCAAGAATAGTCACGTCCATTTCGCGTTTGTGGCGGGAGTTAGGGGGGTTCCGGGGTCCTCTAGAGGTGGACGCCGGTGCTTAGGGTATAGGTATTTGCACCTGAGGTGAGGAGACTATGTAATTACTTCCAGATGTGGCCGTGCCCGTGGCAGCGAATTTACACATTTTATTATACCTATATCTTACCATCCACTGTACTATACTTCATATACCTAATACCCGGATAGACACCTTATATTATATTATATGCCGAAGATTTTAGTGTGCCTATTGAGTTTCACATTGTCAACTCAACTAAACTAAACTATCCGCTGCAAGTGCAGTGGCCAATGGAACCTGCTTCGATGTATTGTATTCATATGATTTACATAGAATGATAATTTTTAATTGACATTTTTTTATAATTTTAGAGAGAGATGCGTTGCTTCTTTTGCTATATGAACAAAGTTTGAAAAAGATGATTCCTGCACCGTGAGTCTAGTTTCAGTGTATATGAGTGCACTCTAAATTTCAGGAGACCATTATAAAATGAACGTTGGAACGCGAAGCAGCTTGGTGTTGGGACATCGGAGTAATTTTCTTCTATCTAAATTGTCAGAAGTCGTAACAACAAACACCTTGAAGTTTGTGGCTGTGGCGTCTCCTGCGATATCGAATTTCCCAGTTCAACTTCCTGCTGGATGCCGTCCCGGCGCATCTCCCTGAGCGCTCTACTGTAGATACTAGAGGTCTACAAGATTCGGGAGTGACACGTCTGACGTGTACCTCGAGACAGCAATAACACCCTGATGCTAGCGCCTCAAAACTCGACTCGCCGACACGGCCGTACATTTAAATTAGAGAGCGAGTGCACTCTGTGGGAGCTCACGAATTTGTCCCTCTTTGCATGTGTCTCTCTGTTCATAATTCAGATTTTAGTTAGAATCCCGGTAAAATCAAAAAAGCCGAACCACGAGATTGAATTGAAAAATTGAAGGAATGAAAACCAAGATAATGACTTGAAAAATCGGAAGAACTGAAAACCGAGCAGCTGAATTGAGAAATTGAATAATTGAAAGCCTAGAGATGAATTGAAAAATTGAAAATGCTGAATTGATTAATTGGACAGTTGAGAATCGAGAGACGATATTGGAGAATTGAAGAATTGAAAGTCGAACAGAACGATCAGAATAGACCCTAATTTTCATTCGTATTTTTATATGAATTCTACGATATTCAATACGCGATCATGAAGACCGTATAACAAGATTATGATAATGTTTTCATTGAATCTGTACATTGCAGGTAAATATTTTCCGGTTGCTTGAATTTCCAGAGTAATGATAATGCGGAGGGTATTGCAAAACGCGGAGCGTGAAACATGTTTAACATCGCGTTTCACGACGATGTTGAATAATTTTCAAAATGCAAACACAATGCAGGTATTACGCGGAATTTCATGCCTTACGCGTTCATCATGAAGCCGCTACACAGAGACTGGGGGAGTCTGGGACCCTGGGACTCTGGGAGAGAGATATATGCACCAACAATATTCACGCGGGAGTGCAAATGGCTCAATAATTGGCTAACGATCCGTTTAAATGATCATTATTACTATTCTGCAAGCGAGGGTACGCAGTGCACTGTACACCACGTTTTATAGGGAATTGTTATCCTGAATTGAGGACGTCGACGAATTAAATGACTACCATTACGAAAAAGGAATTCCGGAACAAACTACTTTCCATTTCTTTCAAAACTACCGCGAATCTTGGGGTGTCATTGAAGACGCACCAAGCCCATCATTGTGCCCCATTGTTGGGTGCATTGTTACCCATTGTTGAATAGGATTCACGATTTGTCGTCACTTCTATACCGCACAGCCGAAGGGAATAGAACTTTGTAGACCGATGTAGAATCGCGGCAGAAAGTGGCTATAAGTATTTCATCTAGCTACGTCTTTCAGGCATATCTAAATTTTAGGTTAATTTTGTTTATAGGTTAAATTCGACCCTCGGAGTTTCAATCTGATCGGTTGTGCGCGGTGTAGGGGTGGCTATTAAGAATTGAATAATAACAGATGCGAAGGGGTTTCTGATAGCACCTTTAATACTTTTAGTCACATATCTTCATCGTCTAACGAAATATGAAAAAATGCTCCCGACAAAGTTTGTAGAGCGTATCAAAACGCTATGGTCTTTCTTTTGCGGAAAAATTGTCATCTCAGCCTAGATGGGTCATCAATTGATTTCTGGAGTGATTTACAAAGACTTCCGGTTGAAAAATACTGGAAAGAAAATTTGTCGGGTACCAAAACCTGCGTCTTGAATATGTAGAGAAAATTCCTGTGCATCGATACTAGAAGATAAAAACCAGTATTTTTCTATCAAACTATGGGACATAATTTGGGAGAGAGTACATTGTTGGGCCAAGCGTGACGTAAAAATCGAGTTTTATAATACAGTTTCGAGGTAGTTAAACGTCCGTTGACAACCTCATTAGCTCCAAAAATTCTCGGACTGATGCATAGAGCAAAAAAGAAAGAGAGAGAGAGAGAGAAAGGCTGCACTGAAGAAGCCTGAAGGGAGGCTCTGAAAGAGACTAGACTTTAAAACCTTATGGCATGGGGTTTTGGGGACCAAGAAAGAGGCAGGGCAGGATAGTAGGTAGGCACAACGTTCGCCGCGAAGTAAAACAAACAAATCGAGATGGCGCCATCCCAGATGCGCCTCGTCATCCAGCCAAGAAGGAAGAGAGTCTTGATGCTGGCTGAACTCAAATTGGGGGCGGAAAGATTTGTTCCTCTCTTCCCAGCGTCTCTTCTTCCTCTTTCGGGAGTCGCCTTGCCATGACTTTGGGTATAGACATACTTTGCTTCTTTACTCTCTAAGAGTAACGTGCGACGAACATCAAATTTCACCCTCACTCTCACCCTCACCCTTCTTCACCCCCTATCTTCGTTTTCTCCTGTTCTACGTCAACCCCTGGGTAAACAACTCGCCGCAGAGAAAAAGGACTTCCATGGCGCCATCCACTTCTCTCTCTTGGATTTGAAATTTTTGTGATGCCTGCAGTTTAATAAGAATGACTTGGATGTCCACCGGGGTCATTAAGCGACAACAAATACACATGGGAAATTGAAAACAGTACAAGCGGACGCCATCGTCTATTATCACAGTAAAAAACGAGCCGAAACCTCTCGACCTAGTGGAGATACAGCATATGCCTGTTTGGTCAGTTTGATGAATAATTGTACAAGTTATGATCAGTCTCATAGATTTCGGTGGATTCAGGTCGTTATTAAATGGTTGTGTAATATAATTATAGTTGGATTTTGTGGATTCAAAATTCTGGAGAGATCTTAGAACGTGGACACTGATGGAGAAATCTTACATGTCAAGTTACATGAAGTTCAGTCAACTGTTCTGATAGTTGGGAAAAGACAATTTGGAACATTTTTAAGAAGCCGCCTTTTCAGATTTTGGTAAATGAAAATTCTGAACAAATTCAAAACCGCGTATAGACCGATGGAAACGTTTATACAACGAATTTTATTCCAACTGTACTAGTTATGTCTCGGTTCGAAAATCCGAACGGTTTAAACGCCGAGGCAGACATGGCTGGCGTTTTGAGAATCGGTGAGAAGAGATTCGGTAAAATTCAGAAGCTTTTAGAACGTTGAGAAAGTCTCACAAATCGAGTTCCATTGGTATTCTGAAAAGATTGAACGAGTTATTGATGATTACACAATCTGAACAGTCGTCATTGTCAACTGCTCATGAAATAAAAAAGCTGGTAGATATTTCGGAAAAAAAAGACTTGAATAGGTACAAATACGTAAATACCTGTAGGTATATACATGAGAGGATAAGGGTGAATTTTTCGGCTGGACTTTCCCATGAGTAATATTGTGTGTATACCTATATATACTCACCTACGAAGTTAGGTTTGAAGTAGTGTGAGTGATGAATGCGACCACCAGTAAAGGGCTAATTGGTGCTGGCAACAATAATCGCAAGTATATTCTTCACCTTTTTCTTTTTCTTCAGGTTTTAGTATACCTACTATATACGGTAGTTTGGCCACCTTTCGATCCCGAGGTAACTAACTGCGCGATGTCCACCGGCAGACGACGGGCGACAAGACACCTCGGCCAAAGGCACCCCGCAGTGCGTTACTGGTACCTTCATTGTCTTCTCAACACCCTTGAGAAATCCCCAAACAGGGCAATGAAAAGCCTCAGGGAAATCCCAAAATCTACGTTATAACAGGAACTCGACTTCCAGGTTCCATTCAATGTCTCTCGAACATATACCTACACAAACATAGCTGCACTGGATTAAAAGCAAAAATTTTGAATCTATAGATGTCATGGGAAAACGGAAGTAAAAAGGAGGGGAGAAAGTGGAAGAAAAGCTAGAACTAGACTAGGTCAGTTTAAAAAATAAAACACACCAGAAAGTGCCTCTGAACCCAGGACCGTAACATTTCGTGATACTAAAGCGGACTAGGAGTGAATCTGGCGCCCGGCGGCGCTCGATAGCGTCGCGACGCCGCATCAGCGTTCTGGAGATATATTCAAGGAATCGAGAAACCGTTTCTTAAAGTCGCGAGGATGCAGAATTCGGGGTGAATGCACGAAATCCTCCCAGACTGCATTACTCATGGTCACCGCGAATGAGAAGAAGTTTCATAACTCGAGAATGAAAGTTACTATCGTATTCCAGTGGATGTCATTTCAAGACTCTTGAGAAACTGAACGAATTTCCTCTGCGAAAGTCTACTGTATCTCGCCTTGTTCTCGAGATGCGGCTGCAAGGACGGAGTGTTCACATGCGCACAGGCACGAATTGAAAAATCTTCATAATTCGAGACCGAAATATTGTATCATTTCCCACGAGGTGTCATTCGAAAGCTCTTAAAAATTCGAACAACTTTCTTTCCGACAAATTTTCTGTATCTCCAACGGTTACAAAGATATCAACGATTCAAACCCCCGACATAACCTTCCAGCTTTTATCGATGCCTGGCTGTGTATGAAGAGACGCGTTGTCGGAAGGCGTGGGTTGGTTACTTCGACTTTAGGGTTCTCTGGGGTTGCTCGAAGGAAGAGAGGAAGAGGGGCGGAGGGTATTTTGTGGAGGGGATATAACAGACGATGTAAAAGTAGAGGAGGAGAAAGAGTGGGGGTATAATTAAACCGGGAGTGAAAATCGTCCTACTGTAGAGGGGGCTACAGTAGGGTCAAATGATGGTTGGCATGACAACGGGGATAGGATCTGGCCAATAGTGATCCTCGCTGTAGGCGTGGCTTCCTTATTGGCCGACGTTTTTCAACCGGAAGGCTGACTATGGGCTGCCTCCAACGATGCTGCCTACTGCCTACTGCTTACTGCCAACTGCCAACTGGAGTCTCTTCTCCTCTCTTCCACGGACAAACGTATCATGAAGGGGAGACCTGGGGTAGGGATTCAGGCTTGTAAATGAAACCAGTTTGCTATCTGATCCGACCGAAGCAACAGCCCAAAAACTGGACTCTGACCATCATCCGTATCATATCATATCTTAACGCGCATCATCGTACCTTTTATATTGGTTATATCACTCATTATTACACTTCCAATAATAAAATAAAAACAATAGAAACTATGATCATGACAACTAATTGTCACTACCAAGAAAAATAGGTGGAAAAATAATTTCAATATTTTTTTAAATAAAAATCGAAGGGATCGGATTTTATCGGTTAACAGTATTTCTGTTTTTCTTGGTTATTATTAATTTTCTTGTTTTTATGAGATCAATCAGAAAAAGAAACAAGATTCAAACAATAATACGTTTTGTGCAAAAATTTATATAATAACCAGTGAGTGAAGTTTGTTGTTATTAAGTTGTTCTTCTGTTTTTTTTTTCTTCATTTTTGTTCTAATTCGATAGTGAGACGCACACAAGTGAATTTTGTTTTCTATACAAATGTGAATAAGACAACAATATTGAATAGTAATTTTCAATGAGATAATAAAAATCTACCAAAAAATACAAATGCCAAACTCTAGAAGCAAGTTCAAAAAATATAGCGGCTGGTGGCCACCGTCCCTCTCTTCATCGGAGATGATGATTGTGTTCGAGTGATTTCAACGCCGCCTCCGCTGCAATCGAAGTTTGTTAACGTGAAGAAGGAAATTGTAACTTCGTAATATATATTGATTTATGAAAAGAATCGATTGATACTGGACTTCGAAATATATTCTACGGCAATAAAATTGAATCTAATATTTTATAATGATTAAAAAGTGAGTGGAGGGAGGGGAAATATGGAGAGGCAATGAAATGATCACGTACTAATTATTCGTAATACCGGCAACGGATATCCGGTAGATTTGTAGTTCATCAATGAACGGGATAAACAGAGTTAGAGAAAAAGTGTTACTTAAACGGTTTTAAAACCTGATCAAAATCTACCGCCGCTCGTTGTGCAGTTCGGATAAAAAACTATCCAGAAGATACACAAGTTACCACAAAGTGAGCAGAACTCCAAAATATGGATTTCGGCCTAACATCAACGAAGTGAAACGGCTCCGCGAAACCTTGGTGCACTTGATAAGGCATTTTTTGGATAATGCTAATGAAGAGACTGTCCGAAAATACCTTTGCGAATGCCTGGGAATAGCTCTTATCAAGTGGAATCTTGAAAACAAGTTCCGGGTCGCCGATCAACATCACAAATCGTTCTAGAGGAGCTTTTATGAGCGTGTCAAGGTTTTTTCGCGGCGGCCGCTGACAGAGGGACCAGCAAAAAACACCTTCACGAATTTCTAAGAACAGTATCTACTGAGCAGATACCAAAGAAACGAGCTTCACGTCTCTGAACAAGTGCGAATACCGTGTTTTGAAAGCTTTCTTCAATTCAGATCAGCTTTCTTCGGTGATTAGTGCTGAATGGACTGTCATTGAGCATCTCGATGACCTCCTAGGAACGTTCTCCACTTAGTGGAGTCTAGAAAAGGAGTTTCAATTGGTTGAGAAGCCTCACGAAATTTTGCTATAACCTTTCTCGAACTTCTAGAAGCTCTCTTCGGAGATTGCAGTCAAAGACAAGTAAAAAATCAGTATCTGAAACCATTTCGAAATCGCTCTGTGATCCGTAAAATAATTTCCACGGTGTCGTCTAGCCCTGAAGTGAGCTGATATCTCACATTTCAGGATTCGAATAATCAGTTCGAGCTCCATCCAGTGTTGAAAACGGTGGATCTCCGGAACCCGAATGAATATTTAGTGTAACCGAAGAGTCCTCGAAATGTCGGCCGTCGCTCCAGCTGGAACTGGAAGTACAGGAGCGACGAGTAACGGGCCGATAGTACCGGCGCCAGTATTCGCATTGCCAACGTTATCTTTTACAGTTGGTCAAGTAGCGACGGTTTGCGAGACACTTGAGGAAAGTGGTGACATAGAAAGACTAGCGAGGTTTTTGTGGAGTTTGCCAGTAGCGCACCCAAATATTCAAGAGCTAAACCAAAGCGAAGCAGTATTGAGGGCTAGGGCGATAGTGGCGTACCATTCGGGTCACTTTCGCGAGCTATATGCGATTTTGGAGAGGCATAAGTTCACCAAAGATTCGCACGGTAAACTGCAGGCGATGTGGCTAGAGGCGCACTATCAAGAGGCGGAAAAATTGAGGGGACGACCACTCGGTCCTGTTGACAAGTACAGAGTTAGGAAGAAGTTCCCACTCCCCAGAACCATCTGGGATGGCGAACAGAAGACTCACTGCTTTAAGGAAAGGACCAGGTCTTTGCTCAGGGAGTGGTACCTTCAGGATCCTTATCCTAATCCAGGAAAGAAACGGGAACTCGCCGCCGCGACGGGACTCACTCCGACTCAGGTTGGAAACTGGTTCAAAAATCGACGGCAGAGAGACAGAGCTGCTGCAGCAAAAAATCGGTGAGCTTTTATTAGTTATCGCTATATTTCCATTTCTCACGGCAATCGTGAGGTTTCAATTCGGACGCCGATATCATCATCAAAAAGAACCGAATAAAATTGAAGTAACTGAATGATTTGAGGTACAATTTTGTTCGATAGCTTCTGGGCGATTACTGACGATCGGGAAATCAATTGTCACTGAGACAAAAATTTGACAACAAAATCTGACATTCCATTTGCGATCAAGAACACGACCTTGCTGATTCTATACAGAGAATCGAAAATGAATTGAGAATCAAGAGAGTGTGTCAAGTGTCGAAGAGTACAATAAAAATAGAGATTGTAAGGACTTGTAAAATGTTTCTCGGTATCATTTCCGAGCGATTTAACTCTCTGTGTTTAATACTGACCCAAGAAGGCTAATCTTTATAGAGAATTGATTGGTGGATTGATAGCCGTTTAGCGGTTAGCCAAATTGTTGTGTTGTTACGATTAGGTTGTGCGAAAGCATCAAACGAGGCAGGCAGGACCGCCTCGTTTGTAGCTTTTGGGGTTTACCCGCGCAGCATCATCGTTTCGTCCGTTGAAGTAGGGACGACGTCAATCTGCAGAGAGGGTTCTGTAATTTCATTTCGCCATAATGCCGCCGGGAGACCCACGGCCGCCGCCCCGCTCCCGTCGGTCGCCGGGCTCACGATTTTCAAATTACCAACTCAAACCCTCTACTGCTGCTCCTTCTTCTCCGTCTTCGCAATCATGATTTCAGCAACGATTCTTCTCCTTCTTGGCCTTCGTTCCTATGTTCTTCTTCTCATGTGTTTAGTAGCGACATTATCGAAAGAATAACGAACCCGGGATACTGATTCGTGGCAAACAGTACCTACGGTTTCTGAATTCATCCCATCTATGCATGAAGTCTCGGAAAATTTAAAGAGTTGCGGATGGAGGAGGTTGGAGGAGGATGGGGTTAGGGCCGTTAACACCTGAGCTGGTTAGCTGCTAGTCGGCTAGGTATTCCCCAGGGTGAATCCCCCGCAAGAAGGGCATTAAAGTGCGAATAGCCCCGTGGTGCGGTGGTATGGTTTCGGCAGATTACCACCTGTCGAGTGGCCTGGTGGTTGTAGTTAGTTAGGTAGGTAGGTGGGTGGGTACACCCAGGGTTACGAATTAAAGTGCGGTGTGTTTCGCTGGTGGTACAATTATTCATTGTGCCTTAGATATCATGTTAAATAAACGAACTTTTGTTGTTTTCTCATATTTCTATGGCGCCTAATTCCTGCTGTCTTTATTTCGTTTTGTGTATTCGTGGCGTTCGACAACATCTATGAGAAAATTGGGAAATTTAACATCTTTTTGGGAGAGAGACGGAAAAAAAAGAGGAGAAACGGGGGAGGAGAGAGGAGAGAGGGCCCCGCTACCTGCCACTCATCGGGGATTGGGAAATCCCTTACTTATTATAGCAACAAATCGCTCGGAATTAATGACCCCAGATTTGCAGTTTTGGAAAAACCGGTGGTATTGTTCTTTCGACAAGGTAAATTTCACGTTTGTACTGTGTAATCCGGTCGACTGCATGTGCTGAACTATGATCTACCAGTTATCCAATCTCCTCCGTCTTCGAGAGGGTGGCGTTGGAGAACAAAATTTCCAGATGAAAAAGACGCATTTTTTCACAAGCTCAAATTTGTATTTCAAACGCTTGGTCAAGAAACTAGAGTCTCAAGGTTATAACGATCTGAGTCATGATTTATCCAATACCCAAATTAGGGGCTTACCTATCCCCGACTACGTCGAACATCGATAATCTGATGAAAACAAAATTTCATCGACATGGAATTGACGTCTGGTTAGGAGCTGGAACGATTGTAGAAACTATTTTTTTCCTCAGATAAACAGATCGGTAAATAATTGGAAAATAACTTGATTTTAGATTCTGTTGACACTGTGAATTGATCGTTTACATTTTAGTCACACCGATCCGGAACATCCTGAAGTATAAAGTGTCAGCTAATCACTTTCTAGTATTGCTTACGACTATGTTAAGAAACGCTCGATTCTTCACTCACGCACTAATGTATTTTGTAATGAATGTCTAGTTCATTGAGCGAGTGGTATGGGCAGATATTGCGAAACTATCGAAGACCACAATTGTCATCACAGAAAGAGCGTAGAATTAGTCGTAGTCGTAATCGCAGTCATAAAATGATTAAAAATAGACCACCCAAGGACAAAAGAGAGATAAATTTAGAGCCGGGGATAATTGACCTCTGTAGGTTTGGTGCGGTGAAATCAAGAAATAAATATTCCATTTAGGAGGTTGTGGACGAAATTACACATAGAGATACACAATATAATGCGAGAAAAGAAAAATCACGTTTCTTCTCACAATTCCTAGTTCAGTTTTGGGAAGATCGTTATCAGTATGTAGGGGTGAGTCGCGAAACCGCCCAAAACAAATTCGCCCACAAAGTCCTCCTTTCCATCCTCATCCCTGGGCTCTGGGCTCTGGCCTGCTGGATGGCTGGGTGAATTCATCGTATATTTTCGCGGTCCAGCGAGCGAGTTATTCAATATAACCGAACCCAAAAAGCCCCCAAGCAATCTCAGAGAGCATGAAACAAGCAAGAGCAGCTGAAAAGCAACCAGATACAGAGATGGAGAGGAAAAGAGAGATAGAGTGAGCGAGTGAGTTTGGAAGGGGATATGGAGTTACCACCACGCATCCTTCCTGATCCTCAGCATACTCGACTACACGGAGTAGAGAGCAGAGTAGAGTTGCAGGATTGGTTCGAGTTACTGTCTTTTTCTTTCTCTCACTCTGTCCGTCTCTATCTTTCTATCTCTCTCCTCTGTTGTACAGGGTTTTGGCCCCGAGCAGCATCTAGCTAGCTAGGTAGCTCAGGGCGAAAAGGAAATACAGAGACTCCTCCTGCCTCTGGCTCCGGCCAGTGTTATCAGATTTTGATAAAACTGTGCCCAAGTATATTATGCTGGAACTGAAAATCCAGTCTTCAAAAAACAGTTGCCGCACTCGAGAGTGGTCTTTGTGATGTGAAACACAAGCCAAGTTGTTCTTTTAGACGTGGACGCGATGGTGTCCGAGAGAGTAATTAACCATCACAATACCACCTGCTTTCAGGAGGGTTCATTCATGATGAATGACATTCTGCTGTGTGCGGTACCCTCGTTTTTCTTAATTACCATTTTTTTCTCCGATTCGCTGATGGTGATGTGTTCAATTTTCATTTTTCACACCATTCATTTCCATTTTCGAGTTACGTGAAACATTTCCTCGGAGTCATTAATACTCGATCGAGGTCATTTCGTTGGTCAAAAATTGTGAACATACATTCTACGAGGTTTGGTTAATCCGAACAAGGTCTATATTTACGGATAATAAATACTATTCACAAATGTATTCGTACATGCGTAATCCATCATAACGTTTTCTCTTGTTAGACAGGAGACTATTAATTTCCACCATATTCTCATAGAATCAATATAGGGAAAAAGAGAAAAGAGAAAAGAGAAAAGCACCATCAACAAATTTGCTTTAGATAAGGATGTAAGGGAGGAGGAGGAGGGAAACAGGGAATTACCGAGATAAACGGCCTCCCATCATGGAGGTGCACACAACAAGATCGAAAAATAATTAGCAACATTTTTCTGAAAGACAAATAACTAAGTATGTAATTGGTTTGGGGGAGTGGTCGAATGTGGGCAGGTGAAAAAAAACCATACGAATAAAGAAAACAGACGTTCATGTAATAATTTCTTCGCATAGTTGCTCCCTCTTTTGCTTTTTTTATGTTCATTCAGTCTGTATCGATGCATCTGTCACTTGTTCCATATATAGCTTTTTGGTTCATGGTTGTTGCCTCGCAATGCGTGCTTGTTTTCACGCCAACCCCACGGGGTTCCCATCCCTTGGCCTGTTTCGGGCAGTAGAGTAGATATCTGCGAGGGGGTGAAATATTAGGGCGTAGATATTGGACCACAAGCAACTAATTTGTCTCGTATATGGCATAATATCGATTCGACCCTGCGTGCATTTGGCAATTCTCTTTATTTCATTCCAGTCGATTCACTACTACATGTTTATTATCTTCAAATCTACTACAGCGATATCACTCTTTGTTGGTTGAAACGCAATTCCCATTTTTCCAAAGAAGAAAGTATTGATGTTCATTTTCATCATTGCTAGCCTCATTATCATTAATTTTTTTTTCTCTCTCTCTCTCTCTCTCTCGCTCTCTCTCTCTCTTCCTTTCTCTATTTCTCCGGGAAATGTGATAGAAGAGAAAAATGAATCGGGTGCAGAGCACTCTGATCTTTCGGCAGTCCGTCATTCTTGTCTCGCTTTTGTTTTGGTAGGTGAAGAAATGAACGATAGCCGATTGTTGCTCGAGAGACATAATAATCGTTGCTCATTAGCGGATGAGAAGAGAAGAGAAGAGAAGAAGGAACAACGGCACAGCGTATTATTGGGAGTATAGAGTGATGGAAGAGAGGAGATGAGAAAATAAGAGAGATCAGAACTCAGGGAATGTTGGGAGCATGAATAAAACAAAGGAAAGATAAAGCCCGTAGAGCAGCAGCAGCAGCAGCAGCAGCATAATATAATAAATAGAGAGAAAAGATTCCGAGGCGCTGAAAGGAGTACCTACTATGAAAGCATGAAAGGGGTCATAAGGTAACCGATACCTTCCATCGAAGCATTGTTCTTCGAATAGAATGAAATATCGTCAGGGGCAGACCCCGAGTGAAGTTAAAAACCGAGGTGAGCTGAAGTAAGGAACGGGTCCGTGACGACGCGTTAGGCGTTTTGCTTTCGTATATTAGAAACTCTTTCACATTAATCACGCTCCGTCGCACGAGACCGCCGCTGAGCAGATCCATCAAATAAAACTCCACTACTAATAGTAGTAGATTGGAGTTCAAAATGTCCAGAAAGGGGAATAACTGACATGGAAGACTAAATCTCAATTCCACGATTCTAAGATCTCGTCATTTGCCCAATCTTCTTCATCCAAAGCTTTGAGGATTGATGAAGGAGGTAGGAATGAGGAACACAGATCAGAATATTATTGATCCTCCTGACAAATGATGAGCCAGTCTTTGCACAGTGTTGAAAAGTCCCAAAACGTATTTAGGAAGGCAAAAATCTATTGGACATTGGCAAAGTCACTGTATTCGCTTTTGAAAGCGGAAAAACTGTGCAGAAAACACTGGAATGCCGTTGATCGAGTACGGAAAGTCGTTTCCAATTCTTCAAACGGTTCGAAAATCAGAAAAACCATCAATAGAAGAGAGGAATATGACCCGATTTTAATAACAGTGAAAGAAGCAGTTGAATGAAGAAAGGATCTTTCGTGAAGATTGAAAAAACGCATGATAGGCTGCAGTTACAGTGTTCAATATCCTCTAAATCGAATTTCTAATGACTGATTGTCACGCGATACGATTTCCGTGATTGTGGGTTGGACATATGGGTGTTGGGAAACGTCTTTTGCAAGCTGAAAGCCATGAAGACTCCTCGTTGGCGGTGCCCTCTTGTTATCTGTGCTCGTTAGAGACCCCGAGGCAAGTTCACGTCTCAGAACCTGACACTGGGCATTATCTCGTCGATAGAACCGCACCACACTACCGCACAGCGCCACTCGAAGTTGATAATTACTAAGATTGAGACATTAGCAAGCGAGACCGGCTAACGACGACGAGTCGTCTCACATCATCATCCAATCCTTTCTCCAACGATGAGCAACATTATATTTATTGGACGTATCGATTTTTCACATTGTAATATCACGCGCCCCAGGTTTATATTATGTAGCAAAGGACTGGTTCATGACAAGTGACGAGTAGTTGTACTGACTTAAATGTAACACCTCCATTACAACTACTTATTAGATCAATATAAGAGACATAGCTTTCAGACAGTGACGACTGCAGTCAGGCTTCACAATGTATCGTATGCTATGTTCGAGTTTATCTGCCATTGAGTGATTAAAAATATCCGAAAATTGTAGGGATGATAAAAACGCGGCTGATGAAGCGCTATAATTTTTACCTGAACTATTTTGGCGCAGATTCAACGGATGGGTGGATATTCGAATAAATAACTGTCTTCGTAATTATTGCGAGAAGAAAGAATGACTTGTATCACTTCATGAGTCTGTTTCTAGAAGATAATGACTGCTGTAGGGTTCCTTCCAGACATCATAACTTAAAATGGCGCGGGATTCTATTCTCCTTTTCTTCAGCTACTGCAAGCTAGTTTACCTGGTGCCAGTATAGGTATGTGTGTATAATGCCATCAGCACCTGCGATATAGGGTTCCAAGTTTTCGAGCCAAGAACGTGAACAACGTTCGAGATCATGCGGTATCTGGTTACTCAACGAGGATTCAGGTACCGATGGTGTTTTCCAAGGACTACCTTATAAAGGGCCTCCCGGTCATGAGGGTGTATCGAATATCTTATGCGGTTTCGTCTATGGTGTCCTTTCCTTTCCTCTTTTTTCCCCCTCACTTCGTTTCCCTCCTCCCTTGCCTTGTTTCATGGTTAATTAAACAACTGACAATCTGACCACGGTAGTAGTAAGCGGCCAGGAGGTCTCCGATCTTCATAAATGCTTGGGTTAGTAAACAGAGGAAATTCTTCAACCATGAATGAATGAAGATACCGTTCCAGATTTCTAGATCAATATCTTTAGGAGATTTTTCTTTGGATAGTTCAGAGAGTTGATCCCGATTTAACTAAACGATCAATTTCAGTATACTGTGCATCGAGTATCTGCGAGGGAAATTCCTACCATCAGGATCTCTTCGAGCTCTTTGTCTTCTATTTTCCTTCTCCTTTGACGATATGGTGTTTCATCTCGTGTCTTGGATGAACGTTCTTGATTCTCGAGATAGGAGAATCAACATCATCTTTTCAAGAGTTATACATATATATATACATATAGGTATATCGTCAGGTAACAAACGACCCAATGGTGATTTAGCACATACTGACTGACTAGAAGAAAAGGAGGATGATAGGGTGATAGTATTCTCAAGATGTTCTCTTGTCTTCTCTATGGTGTTTTGTTTTTCTTCTGAACAGGCACACGTGATTGTTTTATAATTAAGCCGTTACCCGTACTCTATGGAAGGCGGCGATGATTAATTGTTTTCAAATTGAAAACCTATCTCACGCAAGCGTCTTAATTTCATGAGACGGTTTTATACCCTCAACCAAATATCATACCAGACACCGTCTTCTTCTCCTTCCCCTCATCTTCTTCGCGGTAAGACAACACCGAAGATTGAAAAACCAACTCGCGCGCTCAATCATTACAATGCAGAATTTATAACTAGATGAACTAATCTGTATTGAATCTTAATCCATCTAGTCGGTTCTTCTTCATCTTCATCCTCCTCGACGATTCTCACCTAAACGATATCCCCTTCTCAAATTCTTCATTTACGAACACTCGCTCTTCTTCTTCTTCTTCGCCCTCCTGCTCCTCTTCTTCGTCTATTTAGTTCTGTAAACACGACGGCTTAACATGCTGTGGATGGGGTTCCACTCTATCTGTCTCGTTCTCTCTGAAAGGCAAACAGTTTAGCTGGAAACAATTGACTGCAGATTTGAGTGCCGTTTGGAACACTAAACAGACGAAGGGAGAGAATGAAAAGCCAGACGTTCGGAACTATCGATTGCTCGATATAAAGTATCTTTCTTTCTTCATTCTCCATGATGAAGGAGACTCTTGCTGCTCTGCGTACTCTGGGTGCTCTTGGTAAATATTAAAAGAAAATTTTTTTTAAAAACCTGGGCTTTTAGGGTGCTCTTTTGAAAAACACAACGCCGATAGTATCGATTTGACGGTAGTAGTGGGTACTAACTGCTAAAACCCCCCCTTCAATGAAGAAGAATAAGTATAGAGACGACGCACTTTCGACATGACATCCCCTGGGGAGTTTTGGCGCCGATGGTGAAAACAAGTGACACTCGATTCGACCTGGCTTGGCTAACCTCTCGAGTGTGTTTTGCTTCGCTGAGTCCTGCACCCCATACACCACAGACGGTATTCGTTCGTGCTCCCTGGGTCTACGGGTCAAACAAAACACTATCGACTTAGCAGCCCAAACTCTGAGTACATCGACGACAACTTAACTCAACTCTTAGGTACACACGTTGAGGAGTAAAAGAGGAAAAGGTAAGAATTAGTGCAAGGAATTCAATTCCATTTCCTGTATAGACTGATTCCTCATCATTCAGGGTGTTACCAGAACTCAGACCACAGGGAATTAACACTCCCGTGTTGTTTTTTTTCTTTTTTTTCTCCATGTTTTCCATGCATGAGTTCGTCCATGTGTGAGGAGCACGAACCATGTTTTTAACGGATCTGAATATATTTTTTCGTTGTTAACCACCACGATGTTGTTTTTTCTCTTTTTTCTTCGCATCCTGAGCCAGTTCAGCCCCCAAGGCGAATTAAATTTCAGATTTATCACGGTGAAATTTTTTACCAATATATTCCGGTGCGCCTACCTCACTTCACTTTACTCCACTCTAACCGCTAGAATGAGAATGAGGAGGTGGAGTGAGAGTATTATAAATTATAATGTAATTCGGTACACATAGTGTGGTATACGTGTCTTTACCCCACGACGACGTCGTGATACCCTTCTCTTATATCGCGTGTCAATTAGCTACGGGTAGAACTACACCTTAAGCACGCGCAAACGACATCAGGATGTGAACGACCACCTCAAATTCTGATCCAAAAACCGGGTCCTCAGATTCGAGCGAGTTTTGTCAAATCAGGAAATTTCATTCGACCACGCGTAATAACTTCGAGATAACAACGAATATGAGGAAAAGAAGAGAACAAAAAATAACCTCCTTCATGTTTCAGCGAGAGAAACGTCGTTAATACTACGCGACACAATACGCCCGACAGTCAAAGTACAATAGACGACCAAGATAACAAATTACAACGATTCGCGGAAGAAAAATGAGGATGTCAAGCATTCAAAATGGCGTAGAGGTGGTCTATTGTTACTACCACCTCGTTATTTTGGGGGCTAATATCTTCGATGTTTATTAAGTTAGGTTAGTTTTGTTTATTCTAACATAAAGTCGGCTTGTGAACTCAGATAATACTGTACATACAATATGAGAACGAGTGGATTTATGTACAAGGATGTTTGTGAACACATTTATCTACGGCGATGCCGATGACTATACTAGCGTTGATGGGAAATAAAAAACAATTGAAGCGCGTGCAAAGATCAAACAAGCAAGCAAACATGAACAAGTTGGCGTTGGGTGGAATGGAGGGAGCAGCGAGCGCCCCCGCTGTAAAAACATAATATACCCCGTGTTGAGGGCAGTGCTTTGCCTATGGGATTACCATTTGGGTTAATCCCTCCACATCAACGCAACGCAACGCGCCAGACTGGGATACGAGACTAACCCTAACCTAAAAATGTTGTAACGTTGTGTAGGAGTATAAGAGGATCACTTTAAAAGCTTTAAACGAGACTGCAGAAGGGAAATGGGCAGCAGAGAGAGAAAATGAAGAATGGGTAGAATGGGGAAACTAATCACACGTGTTCGCCGTATCCAAAATTATCTTTAATCGTTTCAGAATATTGATATATATAAAATATAAACTATATGTATATATTCACATGAAAAGTATCCTAAACCGTATATAAAATACCATAAACTACTGTATAGCAGTAGGTATTTCACCCTGGCTGGGTTTATAATTAATGTTAATGATATGCCATTCTATGCTCGCGTTTTATGCTACGTCATTAAACAAATATGGCGGACTGACCCTCGACGAATCACAGAACCTGGTATATCCATATACCCACACGATTTTGTTTCTTTTTTGTTTTTTGTTTGAGGGAAAAAACACATCGTAGTGATTAGCATAAGTGTGATCCTCTCTAGATTACTTCTCTCCAATGTTCTTTCATCATTTTTTATTGGTTTATTATTTTGACTCTTTTACTTAGTCTTTGACAAACGAGGAGAAGCCTCTCTTCAAATGACCATGGCGTAGTTTGAATCCAAAGAATGATAATTTAAACGATGACTCTTGGCTTCTTCTTCGAATTCAATTACTAAATAATTGGCAGAGATGGGTATAGTGTCGAAAGGAACACACTGGTGATGCAGCGCCAGCAGAATACCATCAAGATTGTTGCACATTGGTAGATAAATGGAACTTCTTCGAGGATTCCATGTATATAAACCCCGCGACTGTTCAACTGCAACTTCTTTAATCTTCCATCTTGTTCTCTTCTCTTCTGAGTTTTGTTTCTTCTTTTCTCTTACACTTTTCTTCTCGATCATGTTCGTTTCGTTGCAGTCGTCTGTCCAAGTAGGAGTAGCGTGACTTATCTCTCGCAAATTATAATCCAATTTGCAATTTACATCGTCGACTTTGTACCTATACTTCCCTCTCGCTCACACGTACATGGATACAGGCTTATCTTGTCAACTTTTGGCGCTACTACGTATAATACACACGTACACAATCGCAATATAAATACACCTGCCAGCTGCTGCTACTACTGCCGGTACTTATGCCACTGTTCTCTGCTCTCCACTATCTGGTTAGCAGCTTTAACGTCCTCTTGGCAAAAAAATTTCATCGCCCAGAAGAAGGAAGGGCGTGTTTCGTCATCAAGGCCTCTCAGAGATTGATTAAATGCCCACCAAAACTACCAAGTATCGGTTAAGCAGAGCCGAGAGCAGAGCTCAAAGTCTGCGTTGCATCACAGACCGAGTTGGATAGCATAGAAAAATACACCTTGAGGCTGATTGGAATTTTCTTTGCTCGTAAAAACCACTTTCTCACCGTGGACCGAAGTGGTCTCCATGAAGTGAAGCCCATTCACTGATTCTATCTCGAGAAATTCTGAGGTTTTTACTTGAGAATTGAATACCTGCGATGATAACGATCATCAGTAGTGGTGGCTAGCAAGTTGTAGACTCAAAAATGCGAATCAGTTGGCACGTTAAAGCGTGGAAGAAAACGCGACAGTAACCAGGTTCTGTTCTGAGTGTAGTTTGAAAAACGATGTGTGAAGAAGGGAAAGGGGAGGAGCAGGAGGAGTTGAAGCCTGATTGTTTTTGCGGAGCACGGAATAATGAATAATGAACTCAACGAATTATCCTCCACTACGAAAACACCAGCAGCGATGAGTTTCATGAGCTTTCCGTTCCCTCTCTCCACATCACATAAGGTTAAATCAGAGTGATGTTGAACGTAATTTTCGTCTTGTTTTTTTATTAACACAGTTTTGTTACCCGTTCATTTCATCCTTAATGGTAGACGGGCTGGCTAACTAGCCTTGTCCAAGTTCATAACTACTTCCAAAGCAGCGCGAACTGCTGGTTCGTAGGTAGGTACAGTTTAACAAAGTGCTTGGCAGAGTCGGGAGCCAGGTACGCATACTAGGATATGAGCATTGTCTTCGTCCAGTTTCATCGGGAGGATAATTTCAAGCAACTGCAATTACCAAGACTGCTGTCCATGGAATAATTTTATTTATAAATTGACGACTACTGCTTCTGTAAAAGCATCGCATTATTATTTAAATTGCTTCTACTGTCGTACACTGATGTGGCTATCTCTCGTTTCTCTTCTTGAAAGAGAAAATAATATGAATATGCTTTGTCAGTCTCGATTCTAACTCTCATGCTCATTCCGAGTCGCATGGAAACGATAGAAATTCGAAGAGCAATGAATTTCCATCGATTTCATGGTCATGAAAAAATGTGAACGCTGTCCAACGCCTGTGTTTCACAGGCCACAGTAGTATCTAACCAGTGTACAGTTTCATGGAAGTGGTAATAATTGTATGGGCGGCTACAACCAACTACGTCACATCCTGTAGTCGTGGGTAGAGAAATGGCCGACGGCTCGTTGTTATAATTTGAGGGGAAAAACGACACTTTCTGGCAACTAGATCTGCTCGATTGATAATTTACCTCCAGCCTTCAGCAAAGTGGTACGCATTTAGAGTAGTAGGCTAGCTCTACCTGCTGACTGTGCTCGCTATCGCGATATAATTTATGTACAAAGAAACCTGACATGAGATTTTCACGTTTTTTCCCAATATTTATGGACTATCAGTATTTCTAGACAAACATGGCGTACAGCAACATAGACGCCTAGTAGTATTCTCGGGGAAAATAGAGAAGCGATTATCTCGGGTACCACTAGTCGGAGAAAGAAATATTTCGGACTTTTGTTCCGGATTTCATTTTCATTTTCGAAACGGTTTCTGTACATATGATATGGCGAATTTTATGGGATTTTCAGCTGGATGATCAGCAGTGATACAGACCCGTGAGCATTGTTCCCGAGGATATATATTCCACGCCGCGATTTCGAACAGGAAGAAGTTCGGACTCGTTAGAAGTGCAGGCTTGAGTTTCGAGGCCTGATTATACATGAGAATGAATTAAAAACTCATCTAATGTGGTTTGATGACGATCGCAGCTAAGCAAGGAGTGATATATAAGAAAAATGGTATAGAAAAAAAATGAATTAAAATTCGTTGGCTTAGTACTTTAGCAGAGCGTAAGGTAGATAGGTACAATATATTTAAAAACGTGAAATTAATCGTGCGATCGTATATAAACGATAACGACGTAATTACAACACTGCGTGCTATGTATATGCCCCAGTACTAATACCGACACAAAACGCCGTCCGCTCGCTGTCTAATTCGTCCAGAAAGAGAGAGAAGGAAGAGAACGAGAGGGAAACGGTGTGTGCTGTGCTGTGCTGCGCTGCGCTGCGCTTCACGACACGACGAGGAAGCCACTATACACTACACCTTCTCTTCTCGGCTTTTTGTGTAAACGTGAAAGATAACATCAACTGACTAGCGCGTTAGACTCACTCATTCCCCACAATATGTACAAACACCTTCTGCACGATTCGCCCCTCCATTTTCTAACTAATGTAAGTAGCTGCGTATCCCGCTACGTACACATTCATTTATTCATTTCTCACTCGCTAATAACAGGACGAAGTAATTTCATCGTTGTAAGAAATCCAAAAAACTATATTTTATTCGCCGGATTGTCTATTCAGCTCGCTGTTTTGTTCGCAACTTTGTTCAAGTGGCCGCCTTTCTTAACTTAGCTTGCAGTAATGAAGGAATAATAATGACTGAAAAAGTGTTGAAAAAGAGATAACCGGAAGCCCCGTCATCAGAGGGTTTCGACGTTTCAAGGAGGATCCGACCCGACTCGTCATACGCTTATTGTTAAAACATAGCTTCGATTATTAAATTTGACACTCGAAGAACTCCACGCGGCGCGGCGTGCCAAAATCGCATCGTGTTGTTTCGCCGGGGGAATTACCCTCCCTATATTTCATTCTACGGGACTATTCTCTTCGGTCTTCGATCCTCAGTTTTCTCCTCCTCTTTTCGCAATTCTCAAGGGATCTCGCTGTCCCAACGGATCTCCCGGCACGCTAATTTCACTTATTCGACGAAACGGAACACAAATAATAGAGAAAGAGAAAAAATCCCGTACGGGAGAGACTACTTTGAGAAGAAAATGAATGCCAAAATCTAGGTGAATTCGAAGATAACCGAAATGAAAACATGATTTTCCCTCTCTTCTCTTGAGATGACAAATGCCAACGCTTTGTTCGTCATTTCCTTAATTTTCCTCTTTTCTTTTCACCCGTTTTCATTTAAACACTCACTCTACCTTCCCCCCGATACTAAACGTCACTTTGGATCAAATAGAGCCGAAGGTAGTATAGTAGGTAGTTTATTGAAGCTTGTTGGACAACTCTGCTTCAGGGACTGGAGAGTTTTAGGTGGATTGGCGATCGACGACGACTTTAGCTCGGGGTGTGTATATTTTCTTTCTCTCCTTTTTTCCGAGAGGATAAGGAACGAGAGAAATAAAGCAAGAGAAAAAGAGAGGGAGAGAGAGAGCGAGAGAGAGAGAGAGAGAGAGAGAGAGAGCTGTTAAAATTGGAAAGGTCCTTCTAAGGTCAATTCTCGATGTCGAGAGGCCATTCTTGACGGGAAATTGACCGAAATTGATTTACCAACTCTGAGAAGTAGGAGGTGGTGATGCAGTGGCTGTCCTGCTGAAGCAGTCAGCCCTCAGAAAGACCTACCGTAGAGTTTTTCCTTCATTTTCAATTTTTTTTTTTTTTTTTCTTTTTTTTCTCATTTCTTGTCTCACTTCTTCTTTTCTATATTCACATCACCCGCGAGCAATTCAGATAGGAATTGATTCGATTCGATTTACAATCCCAAAGGAACGAATATACAAGAGATTTAGAGAAAATTTTCAACGCAAGATTGATCTTCACCACTTTTTTATAAAGAAAAACTATTTTTTTTTGTTTTTTCAACTTTTCTCTAATTTTTTCTCCAATAATAAGAGGAACGAAACAAAAAATTGAGCTTTTTTAGCCAGTCGAGGAGTAAGGTAACGCAATAACGAGGAAGAAATCCGGAGGGGGTTCAACAGAGTGATAAAAATAATAATAGTTGTAATAATATTATGAGATCGAGTCAGGGGTGTATTGTCTTTTCTGATAATGTAGCATAATGAAAAAATTATAAATTAGGAATTAGGGACTCGGAAGTGACTCGTTCTTCTTCTTCTTCTTCATTTTCTTTCTCATCGTCTTATTTCTGGGGCCATAAAAACGTTGGAAAGAGGCCAGGTAATGAGGATTCATTCATTTAGCTAATTTTCAACAGTCTTTTTCTCTCCCCTCTCTTCACCGTCAGCCCCAAGCACACCCTTGTTCATTTCTTTTTCGTTTTCATGACATTTAATAATTACCTTGCGTACCACCTACACACTCTAAACGACAGTAGTCTCGGACAAACTCAATAACCAGATACTGTAACGAAATTCAACAGCCCAGGAGATAACGAAGTCAGTACGTAATGAGAAAAAAAAAGAAGAAAAAAAACATGAGAAAACAATGGAAAAGGGGATGCAGGGGAATCGAGGAATTGTAAGGAAATCAAAGTTTCGTAAATAGAAAAACAGTCAGGAATTATAATACTTCTAAAAATGTTACTATGATGTGTAATAATGATTATTAGAAATTAAATTTGTGCGTTTTTCATTCCATATTCCTTTTTACGAAACACCCGGTATACCCCTTGGGATAGTAAAAGTAGACCCTAATATGTGTAACGCGAAACTGTGGCGTAGCCCTGATCCTGATCCTGGCCGTTGAATGAGATAGGATCTTCGTGATCCTGCCTGCATCAGAGCTGCACGCACGCTACGTGTATTATATGTATTTATATCGAGAGAGTGAAGTATAGTATGGTATAATATGATATGATATACAGCCACCTATGTACTTTTTTAACAGCGCATATATCTACGCGATCGAGTATGTGGAAAAGAGTATCGAATTCCCTACCCTGCGATTTCCTCTTAAGTCACAATTTTATATAGAAGTAGAGGGTACACGCTAGGGTCAAAAACTTGCTCGCTTTCATTTTCAAACCAGTAAAGAAATCGAATTGACAAGAATTTTTGAATTGTGATGGATCGATTTTAACTTGACGTAGAAATTGTCTGGCATGATTTTCGTTTTGACGGGCCAAAATCAAGCCGAAAAAAACAAAAACCGTGCTACTTTCGTTCATGTTGTTGATTCCTCGTAGAGTATGGAATCTATGATGTATGTTGTTCATTCGAAAACTGTCGGCGTGGTGTGAAAAATAAATTTTATCCAAATTTTCATCCATAGCCTCGATGCCCATTGAGCCCGATCTCCTTAAGGTTGACTCAAATGAGTCGATTTATAGTGAGCAGTGTTCCAAGTCCAGGAAATCTACTGAAAATTATTAAAATTCTGTCTACAAATCAATTGCAATTCCCAATTCAAGTAAAGGATCACTCGAAATAATTGTAACTGACAGTAGAATAGTGAATTGTAGTGAATGCCGACGTAATTCTCAGTTGAATGAAATTATTTCCAATTTCTTTATGTATATTTTCAATGAATTGATACGGAATCGTAATAATTCCGGGGAATTGTAACTTGAGATAATGATAATGATTCGAAGTAGGCCGAACACCGAACTTCAGTTCATAGCATCCACGGAAATGGAACTGGATTGAACATTCAAATGAAACAGATTTAACGAATGATAAAAAATAACAGCAGACCAATTTCTATTCATTCAAAATCCCATAAAACCAAGTCTCAAGGAAATTGCATACGATCAGGGCGGTATACTCCACACAGAATGCGTCGTCGTCATCATGTTTTTGTCTCTGCAATAATAACAGAGAGATATATAGAGAGAGAGAGAGAGAGAGAGAGAATTGGATAAAATAGATGAGATAGCGGATCAATTTGTCGCGTATAGCGGCATCAAAAGGATGACTGACTGAGATCAGGAAACAACGACGACGACGACGACGATGATCATAATCGGAGACGTAGTTTTAGGCACAGGGGGTGGACGGCATGCGTATTCCCTGAGGGAATACTGACGTAACTAAAAATTTAAATTTAATGCAATTTCAAGCGATTACCCTTCCCTTCCCTTTCCTTTCCTTCTCTTCCCTTCGACAATCACTCTGTGATACAGACCTACCTACCAGTATCTACCTACCCCTCGTCTTCCTCCTTCAGCTTCGTTCAGGTCTTGATTGGCTTACATTGTCGATGCTCAACTGTTTCATGCTCCACTGACCGACCGGGGGATATCATTCCGTGATAGGGGTACTATTTCATGCCCTAAGGCATAAATATACCCAATTTGTCTATGCATGTATGCAGTCATGTTACGCTATAAACCAAATATTGGTATTCTAATGCACGTAAGGTTTCAGGCTCGAAAAGTTATATCCACAGCACTTCGTACATGTATAAATTGTTGCACAGACATGTGGAGAGAACTGTTGCTAAATGTTGAAAGAAGAACTTGAGCTGACTTGAGTTCAAGAATTATGTAACTTTATTGATTCCATTGAATTGTTAATATTGCGGATTGTTCTGGAGAGAATTCACATTGATTTCTTGGAACCAAAAATTATGCAAATAGTTAGTTGGAATTGTTAATATTTCTAGTTAAATTGTATAGAATTTATGCTCACTGGTTAGAATATAGAATCACAATCGATTTGTTTAAATGGTCGATGGTTCGTACTGGTACAAGAAAATTCAAGTACAAATTTTTACGGAGTGAGAATTGTGCAAATAAGTCATTGGAATTCTCATGATTTCAAACTTTGAAACTACATTGCGAACAATGCAAGTTAACTTGGTACAATGATGAATTGTAGTTTCTCATGCCTTGAAATCATGACTATTTGGAATTGACTTTTTGTCTCTTTTTGTCTCTCTAAATCCAATTTGGTTTTATTTGCTGAAATTACATACAAGTACTGCTTCGAGTTGACCGTTCGGGATAGAGATTGAATTTCTTCTGTTAGTACGAAGATTTGCAATTAATTGAATGAAATTTCAACCATTCAATTCATGTGCCGAAATCATCACAATTTTAATTTAATTCTTCAGAATTATTCCAATTACAAAATGATTCATTGAATCTGAAAATCGGAGTTGATTTTCTGAAATATAGAAACGCAATTTACTAGTTAGTTAAGTTGGGTCAGATAATTTCAAACATGTTTCAAGATGATTAATCGTAATGATTACGAATCTAATGAAATTTTTCGAAACCATTGCAATTGTGCATGACTCTCGATCCAAATTTCTCTTCCTAATGATTCGAATTTTCGAAATTCACTTATGATACTCTCCCTAGAAGTTCTTGGATATCACCGAGATACAGAGCGAACATGATCAAATCCTGAGGAATCAATTCAACTCGCATAATGAAATTGATAAGAGAAAATAGAAACGAATCACAAGACGATCCTGGATCTTTCCTCTGCATATTATCTTCTTCAATTTCCTTATTGTGCGTGTTCTTTGCACTTGAACTCGGTATAATATCAATGTTTTCCTCTTCTCTGATCCTCTACCCGACGAGCTCGAGGGTATACCTTCATACCTTATACCTTATACCTTAATACAGAGCTATTCGGATACAGGAAGGTATCCCACCGTCTAAACCAAGAGTAATTTTCTAGAAACGAACATTCTCTTTGGTGGATTGAAATCTTAAGCCCTTTGGGGGTTTCGTGTTATTACTGAGGTAGAAAATGATCATACGACGTTGTACCACCACCGCCATCCCCTCACTCACTCGCTTTACTCCCTTTATTCCTTGATACCCTAACTCACCTCCCACAGGCCATAATATCAACGGCCAAAGATTGACCAAATTAGGATACGATTTGGAAATCTCGAGATCATAAAATGGAGAAGAAATGTCAACGGAGAAAATGGCGTCACAAAAATATGTTTCATATTAGAAAACAATATGGTGAGAATAATAAATCACGGAGAGAGGGAGCTGAAGAGTAGACGAAAAAGGCTTAAGAGGTAATTCGCAAGGGCTTTATCTACCTGCCTACAAATGAGCTTACGAAATCGGCTCGGCCAATTCGGTCTTCGCTTACGTGTGAAATTCAATACCTACCTACCTACAGAGACGACATTTTTTCATTTTTTCACTCGTTTTCTTTTTTATTATTACAAGTTTTTTGTTTTTTCATTCAATGTGTTCAGGCTGTTTCTTATCTTCTTTGGGGTTGACGCGCAGTGGACTGTAGGCGGAGGGAAAATAAAAGATGTGAAATATCTGAGAAAACTTCGTAAAAATTGATACTCTATAATGTATAATGTAACACGCGTGATATTATATACCTGAACCTACCAACCTACCTAAAAAGACCCATAAACCCGAAGTTCGCGGTACAAGAAGAACACGAACTGCTCTGTGAGTAGGGATTTTATTCTTTTGTTTTTTACGCCTTGTCGCCCACAATTTTGGAGATAATGTGGACGAACATTTTTTTCCTATTTTTTTGTTTTCTCTTGTTTCTTCAATTTTCGTTCTGTTCTTCGTTTCAGTCTTTTTCGGTTAGTATATATCCAACTAAATTCAGGTTAATTTACTGTAAGACGAGAAGCAAAAAGCGGTGAACGATAAAACCGCAGAAAAAACTACAAATTTATATACATAGGTATTATGTACCTATATATACCTACTCGTACATACCGTCTATTTCGTATCGTGATATTTTGGTGCCCATTGATTCAGCACTTTCCCACTTCTGTCCAAAAAATGATATTCACAATTTTGCGGGTGGTTTTTTTTTTTTGTTTTTCTGAATTTTCATCGTGTCTTGTAGATTGAAAAATGTTTTTTATTTTTATTGAAAATGAATTGTCAATTTTCGTTTGGAGTGGGCTGCGAAATTGTAGATTTTCTTACGGTAAATGACACAAATGCAAATTTCCTTCGTGTGAATTGCATATTCTGAATTGAAAAGTTTAGCTGCATGAGTCACGAATTGCAAATTACAAAATTATAGATTCTCGTTTTGCGTAAATTGCAAAATTGTGTATTTACTTCCTCTAAATTGCATAATTACAAATTTCTATCTCTTTGCCCGAAATGGAAAATCGTGAATCCGTTCGCTTATTGTATAATTGAAAATAAAATTCTCTGCATAATCGGAACAAATACAAACACATATTCGAGTTCATATTTCCACTGCTACCGAGGACAAAAGCAAAGAAGTAAGAAACGCCAAAGTTTTACTGAAATTGTGAATGCACCTGAAAAGAATAACTACAAAAAACAAAACAACATTGGAATAAAAAGCATTGAAAAATCTTATTCCGCATAACTGATACCGATTGTGAAAGTCAAGAACTACCACTATAAAGTACTACGAGATACTTCCTAAATTAAATAATCGATTCAAGAGTATAAGAGTAGGTACTCGAACGAATACTTGCTCTTATACTCTTTCACTCTTCTTTTCACTTTCTCTCTCCATTCTACTCTCCAAAGAGCAAGTAAGTGACACTACGCAGGGTTGAGTACCGAGCACCTAACAATCTGTCAGCTAGCAAGTGGCACGTGGCCCGATCGAAAACCCCTCCTCCTGTCGTCAATCAATTTCTAAATAGAATTATTATCCCTGCATCAATTGAAATGGAAGTTTAGGTAAAAAATCGTAAATTTGTTGATCATTCGTCCGTTTTCATCGTCAATTCATTCCTCTCGTATATTTACAATTTGCATGACTGATTATCAAAATCAAATACTTTATACAGTATAAATTCATCAATTTATCGATCTCTTTGTTCCGAATCGTCAATCGTTTTTTTTTCGTGAACAACGTCATTGTTTTCGTCTTCATTTGAGATCCGAATTTAGTTTTTTGTACGAGAAAAAAGTTCCATTTTTGTTTTTTTGTTTTCATTCTATATGTTTTGTCGAACGCTATCCGTCTGAAGTCCAATGAGAAGAGAGAAACGACAAAGAGAAAAAGTAGAAGAAGATGGAAAAGAAGAGTAGAGAGAATCTGTTAAGAGCTCTTTTAACTGTTTGCTCACAAACATCCTCCTCAACTCATGTATATATATAAATATACTTTTGCAGCAGCCTTTGATACACACACAGGCACCGTGTTCAAGACTCTCTTTCTCTGTTTTCAGAGTATATATGTCGTATATAGAAAAAAAGACCGGAAAAAGAAGAGAAGAAATCTCTGATAAGATTTTTATCATTTATCTATCGATGTCTCAACGTATTTGATCATTCTCATACTTGTTCTTTGACTCTTCTTTCTCCGTGCTTTGCTTCCGTTTCTGTTTCTTTCTTCGTTTTTCTTCTTAATTTTTCTTCCGAGACGTTTTTTCAATTTGGCATGAATTTAAGCGGATTAAACGTCCAGTACCTACACGATTCCTCGTTTCTTCTTTCCGACTAATTTTCCTTTCCGCCTGCCAAATGTTTTTCTCCAAACATAGTTTCACTAAGTGATACAAATAGTGTAGCTAAAATTCGGGTGCATACCTAGTTCATTACATGTACCGAAATTATGGATTAAGAGCTATGTCGGGTAGCAGCTAATTCGAAAATTTGTTCGTCTTCATTAAACCGTGAATATAATGATAATTGATAGAGAAAGAAAACGTTTTAAAAATATATATGGAGATATTTTTCTGGCACGGGGGTAGAGAAATTTACCAGAAAATTCAGTGAACCGGATGAAGTATACCTACCTAGATATTTAATTATTGGAGGTAGGTACTGCGTACCTATACACCCATTTATCTCGGTTCGTTGAAAATAGGGGATGTAGAAAAACGACGAAAATTGTTTCTTCCACCTTGACAAACAGGATTACAATTACAGATACATTATATTTCTACTCATCTACGAACAGCTAGAAAATTTCTCTATGTTAAACAATTAAGAGATTAGAGGGTAACTAATATTCTCCGTTTCTCTTCATCTTACTTCTTTACTCTCCCTTTGTTTTTATAACAATTTTCTAGATTCTTTTCCCATATTCTCTCACTCCGTTTCCAACAACGATCCAAATTCACAATCCATGTGACTGGAACGTTTCTAATTTTCAACAATTTTCCCACGAGACGCACAGAAGTACAAGACGGACCGACGGACAGACAGTAAGAGGAGACAAACCGAGAAAGAAAGGAATAAAGAAAAGGGAGAGAGAGAGCGAGAAAGAGAGAGAGTGAAGAATTTTGTGTGCGTACCGTGGACGTTCGGGGACCTTGGTAAACACTCTAGCTTCCCATTTTCTCTGTCTCGTTGTTATACCTACCTACAACCTACTACTTTACAGACTCGTCGTATAGTATACTGCATTGTTTGTTCATCGTAAATTCAAAAACTTTGTCATATTGCTTGGATCTGGTCTGTGAGAAAGAGAAAGAAAGAGGAGACGAATCGGGAATGAAAAAACGTGAAAGAATAGTATGACGGATACTATAATGAATGAAAGGAGAAGATGGATTCCACCTTTGGGGATGGACACATCGGACAATTGATATTCGATGCAGATTCCTTTTTTTCATGTCTTCTACATTCGTTACCTTTTACGTCTTTCAGATCAGGTGGCTATCGTACGGAAGATTTGAAAGACTTGATCATGCGGTGAGAAACGCTGCGTGTAAAAATGTTGCAAATCATTGACTACCTGGCGCCGCTCCGTTCATGCGTACGATATGATGGCTATAGTCGTATCATGTTATAGGATGATAGAATCTTCAGCCCTTTTTAACCCCCATGGCGATTTTTCTAGATTCAACATATCAGACGTTGATGAATATTCGAAATCCTGTTCTTTTGTTTTTCAATCATGTCGTTCACATCTCGAGTCTTCTTCTTCGATGAAAGTCTGCAGCGATTCGGAACAAAAACGGAAAGAAGGGTGGTGAAATTTCACTGCTCAGAACGACGAGAGAGAAACGAACACTAGCTAGTTTGAACAAATTTCATTCGCATTTTCTCCCCTGATTGCGTTCGTTTTACATCTATTCACGCAACGTACGTTCCTTATACTGATTTTTAGAGATTTTTTATTTTCGTTTTCCTCGTCCTGCGACGACGTCCACTCACCACTGTGCCCTGTGCACTGTGCACTGGAGTGATGGCAGTATCAAATTACCTATTGTAAAGCCGTTTTTCACCGTCTATGTATACCTATAATATAGTATTTAGCTTAGAATATATATGTAGGTATATTCTTCCATATACCGTACTGCTATACAGTATAGCTGAAACTGGCGATCAGCAGCTCAGATTTTCGGAACATAGGTATACATACACACATTCATAAAAAAGATGCATTGTGTCACGGACATGGACACGGAGATGGAGATGAAGATGGAGTAGAGAATTGGATCTATAGAAATTAGGGGAGTGTGTGTTTAGTAGTGTGTGGTGGGATATATTCGTCTCTTAATATAATAGTGGTGTCTTGTAACACGGGGGGAGGGGGGGGAGGGGTACGCGATTTTGTTAAAATGATACCCCCAGTCTATTATTTGATTTTCATCCATGAAATCCTGCGAGGGTACGTGAAAGGGAAAGAGAGAGAGAGAGAAAATTGTATATCAGGTTGTTACTTTTCATTCGGAATGTACACGTATTCGAAGATTTCGGATATTCATGTTACCGATTATTGATGTCCTCTACAACTTGGAGGACCTATAATGTTATGGTGTACCTACGTCTGCGGATTGAACGAGTACCTAACATATATGAACGAAAGACGTCTCAAATACATGCTATTAAGTGGCTGAAAGATGCTTTAAAGACACCGCATGTTCCTTGAAAACGTTTCAGAAACACGGCATTCGTCTAGAAGGGTGGACATGAGTCTGTGTTTGTTATATCGCATGTTGGAGGCGTACATAGGATGTGTTAAAAGAGTGTCATCGATGCGTGGCAGATGTCTATAAAATGCCACAATGGAAAGACAAGTGTCTGAAACACGGTTCAGAGACTCGATATGCTTCTGGGCTACGTTTTCCAGACATAAAATGCTTCTAAAAATCGCCGCGGTCGTGATTACATTGTCCTTGATACATGGCTAGTGTCTGAAGAACGTCAACGGGATTTTTGACGTGTTCAAAATACTTCCTAAACAATATATAGAACATCTTATCTTCATTATTGAATAACACAGACGCGAAGAAACCAGAAGTTGCCTATACTACGTCTTGCGGATATCGCAGTTTGGAATATTTCATCGATCAAATTTGAAACCTGTCGAATTTAGATATCCGCATGCAAAACGTGTGGTCTAAGTCGGTCTGAGACAACATTCAATCACTCTGAGTCTGAGAAGTAGAACCATCGGAACCGCATGCTCGAACAACTCGTGAATCTTATATTGTATCCGAAACCGATAAAAAAAAAAGAAAAAGACAGACTCTCAATAAAATCGTGACATATGGTCATACGACTTCTTGTAGTCTCTTCTATTTTCTGTAATGTCACCTTTCTTTCTCTCTGCCGTTCTAATTATGTCAGCCATTTCTTTTCGTTGCCTTTTCCATTTCCTCCGTTTCTTTGTTTTCTTCCTTTTTTCGCACCATCCATAAATTCGATTCGTCATCGGTTATAAACGTATACACTATATGCCCATAACCATTCGCTGTAGAGACACACCCTAATGACCGACTAAAATCGACTCCTCACTTACTTACTTGCTTACTTTGGGGTTCAGGCTCAAAATCAGCTGACGCATTTCATTTTAGCTCGACTACTTTTCGAAAGGATATAAGTATACGGAACAGAGAGGGATTTCATTTCAGCTCCCAGGATTCACGACAAGTTTTTTTCAATCTAAGAGGTCGGATCCTCGTGGGGAAAGGAATCGATCGAAATTTGTCATTTGCGACAGCATGAAAATGTGAGATGACAATAGGGAAGAAGAATCGTCTGCCTGATAAACACTTAGAGTTGGGTTCAATGATGAGAGAACTTTGTGGTCACGACGTTTTAACGACGAGAAATGCGTAACCTAACCTCCAAGCCGCCAATCCACCGTTCCACCATTCCTGCAGTAAACGGTAGATAGGTAAAAAGGTAGGAGGAGTAACTTCACGGTTCAAATGTAACGACGTGTCGCCATGACAACCGGCAGAGCGACTTGCGGCTCAATTAGCAGCGAAAATACCCGACGGTGTGCTATGCTATGCTATAGCCTGTATTTCTATACTATGCTGAGCTCTGTCCCGTTCATAAACCATCGATCTTAACTTTTGAGAGAGATGAAAGGGGAGGAGAAAGAGACAGAAAGTACAATAAGAGAGAACTACGAAGATTTCATACGGAATCTGCTTCATGGATTCTTTGTTTGATTGTTCTATTTTATTGCCCTTTGTTGAAGAGAACACAAACCAGAACTTAACTTAGTTTTATCTATTTTGTGACTCTAACAAAATTTGTATCCATTTTTGAATGGCTCTATGTCTATTTTCAGAATGCAGCAGCAATCAGGACCAGGTGGTGGATCTCAGCGTCGAGCGTTGAGCCCAGGACCTGGTGGAAGCGATTCGGAAGATTCAGATATTTCTTTAGGAGGAACATCGCCACCTTCGCCGTCGTCTTCGCCTCCCCCGACGCACCAGCCGTCGCCCGTACCTCTGGGACCTTTGGGTCCTCTGCCACCACCTCCTCTGAACTTTCGGTTTGATCCTACGCAGTCGCAATTCCGATTCGCGCATGCGCCAGCCTTCAAATTTCCACCAACTGGATTTAGGTTCGGACCGCACAGTCCCCAACACAATCATCCGAGTATTGGAGGCGGCGGAATCTTCAGACTTGCGGAAACTAGTCCTTTCCAAGCCGTTGGCCCTAGAGGTGACCTCGGATCAAGGTACGATGAGAGAACAATTTACGGATCAGTATAATTTTCACAAGAAACAGCAAAGAGTGGGGGTGCCTCGAAATCGTCGTAGTCTTTGATAGAGTGATCGTATCGAAAAACTTGCCGTACAAAAAATGCTAGTCTTGCTTTGCTCTAAAACTTTTATTCGAAGTAGTCTTCGATTTAACGAACGTGGCAGGCGATCACCTCGAACATAAGCCACCATAAAACTGCGTAAACGCAAACGCTTCGAAAATTGTTCTTTTTCCAATTTTTCAGACTTCCGGATCCACTAGGTCTGCCACCACCTCGGCTCCACCCGCACGAAGGCCTGCTCCACCACCCCCTTCCCCAGCACCAGCTGACGGATGGAATTTCTAGGTTATCTGACGGTTCGCGTCTCTCAGACGGCGGAGTGTCACGCTTGTCGGACAGTCTTTCGGAAGCTCACAGTCCCCCGTTGGTAGCAACGAATTTATCGGTAACAGGGCCTCTGAGAGTTGCGGTACCGAGTCCCCACACCCCATCGTCGAGAGGGAGTCCCCCATCAGCGCAACAGACGCCTCAAGGTCACTTGCAAGGTCAGGGTTTAATAAGGATGGCAACACCACCGCCAAACCCGAAACCCCCCCAAATTCACAGACCGTTTTCGCCCGCGTGATACACGAAAACACATTGCGTTAAATAAATTATATAATATAAACCAGAATAGACCTATCCTCAAAATTGTATCAATTAAAATACGTAATGAGTCGCCGTGAGTTGGGAAATTGCCATTCCGGCAATGAAATTCGGCCAATCATTGCAGCAGCGTGAATTTTTACCTCAAATTAAAACGAAGCCCGAAAGTCGTCCCGATTATGCCAAGACGCGCACGCAAACAAAGAAACTACTCCACTTCTTTCGAACGACTTTTTTTTACTTGAGACGTTCAAGTTGCCACGAAAGATATCTCGAAGATATCTAGAACCCTTTTCTGGCGATGCTACTCCTTGCATAGGACGTCCGAATTGGCTTGGATTGGTCTCAAAGACGCGTAGAGATTGTTAACCGACTTTTTCTAACGAGTTCATGAAACTGACCGGTCGTCTATTTCGTCAAAATGCCTTCCGAGGTTAGAGAAGTCTGCAGAATCGTCTGGAAGACGTCTTGGAACGAGAATTATCATTTCTTCCACACCGCGTTTTTGCTTATCAATCAGGACTCAGAATCTCGTAAGCGTCTGAAGTAAAACGACTTTTGGCTCTTTGGTGTTATTTACGTGGATTTTTCAACCATTACAACCGTAACTCATACGCATTTCGCTAATAAACGACGACATAAAAATTGGATCAAGCCAGTTCTGTAATCGTGAATGATCAGCTCTATGAAATTAATCACATTTAACTGTGTTAATACGCGCATATCGAACCAAGCATACCTGATACACAATCACATGAAACGCTTCGGTGACAAAATATAAGAAAAAAAAAAAAAAAGAAAAACAGAGGCAGAATCAATAATAAATAAATAAGATAATGTACGTAAGTATATTCGAACATGTCATACATGAATACATTAAATTAATAAATGGATACATACGAAGTATGTACACATGTATACGTCATGATGAGACGCACAAAAAAATAAAATAAAATGGATAAACGTTAATGCAGCTCGTTTATAAATAATAAATGCCATTATACATACATACACATGCGTATATAAATATATTCCATAAGAGCAAAACGACAGTTTCGAAATAGGAATTGAAAAAGAAAAAAATGAAAAACAAAATTATCTACACGCTAATTTCATACGTATACAGTATGTACAACACACGAAAACTGTGTAAGATCCGTTCGAATCCCGAGAATTTTTCAACATAGTAAACCTATAACCTATAAATATTATACATACTAAATACATAATTAAAGTATAAATTAGAAAATAGTGACATGATACTATATATGTATGTATATATGTATGTTATTTAGCCATTTCGATGACATTTTTGATTATAATTTGTACATTTCCGTGACTCCGCGACCTTTCCATGAAGTCATCGAAATGTTTTCCAGTTAATTTGTACACTACGATGACAGTCATCGAAATGCACGTTACATATATTTATTCATACATTACATTCATACACTTCAGTGACAGTGTTCGAATTTCAAGTTTCACACAATATTTACTAATAACTTGATATCTAGATGACTCTAATAACAGAAATTGAATCACAGGTCTCGGTACAGATGATCGTGATCATAAATTGATTTTTCTTATATGAATCGGTGCGAATCAAGTACTGTCATCAAAATGTCCAAACAAACATTCGAGAATACATTTCGGTAACTATTTTCTGAACATCAATAGTAAGTTTTCCTGAAGTTTCCGAAATGTTTCGGCCACGAAATGAATTGAAAAATCACTAACATCCAAAGGCACAGTTGAGTACCCGAGTAGGAACCTGTGTCTACCTAGGAAGGAATTTAACATGACGCTATACAGATTCCAATGCCCGTCGATTGTTAGGAACGAGAAGACACTACATGTGAGTTAAAGCGGACAGATGGGTTCTGCAAACGCCATGAAAAGGCTGTAGACCAAATTTTTATAGAAACAACTACGATAACAAGTAGTTTTGTTTTAGTTTTGATTTGCCGAAATGAGAAAGCGTCACCGAAATGCCCAATCCTTCCGTGATTCGATTCGGTGACGCTTTTGACGATTAATTTTACACTCCCGTGACGTCACCGAAATGATTTCGCTTTGAACCACGTACTATACATGAATATTTTTGACCGCTGAGTAATATTTGATGATAACCTCCTGGATACACAGTATGAAGTTTCCAAATGCGAATAAATATTGTTCACATATTGTACAATTCTCGACTCTCTGATGAATAGACCAGAAATCAGACGATTTTTACGATTTGCTGAGTTTGTATTTACATTGTATATACATCACATTGTATAAATCACTGTCAAACGTTTTGGACGCAAAGTGGATACAGCGGATCAACATCGGTCCCACCAACTTCATTTTCGATTTCAGCCTCGAAGCTTGTGCGCGAAATTATAAAAATGAACGAGCTTTGGATCAGCACCGCTAATAGTTCGATATATACAGACAAGTGTCATCAAAATGTACGAATAATGATTCGTAGAATCATTCTGGTGACTCTTTTGATGATTATTTGTACATTGCCCGTGACGTGACCGAAATGTTTTCGCTTTGAACTACGTACTATACATGAATATTTTTAACCGCTGAGCAATATTTGATGATAACCTTCTGAATATACGGTATGAAGTTTCCAAATGCGAATAAATATTGTCGCGTACAATTTTCGACTCTCTGATGAATACACCAGAAATCAGATGATTTTTACAATTTGCTGAGTTTGTATTTACATTGTATACATCACATTGTATAAATCACTATCAAACATTTTGGACGCAAAGTATAAATCACTGTCAAACATTTTGGACGCAAAGTGGATACAGCGGATCAACATCGGTCCCACCAACTTCATTTTCGATTTCAGCCTCGAAGCTTGTGCGCGAAATTATAAAAATAAACGAGCTTTGGATCAGCACCGCTAATAGTACGGTATACAGACAAGTTTCACCAAAATGTACAAATTATCGTTCGTTCGTTTGTACATTTCCGTGACGCCACCGGAATATTTTTGCTTCAAAATATCTAAACATTATTTATATCCATGTCAATTGATTATTGTTTGACAACCGCCCTCTAATACCAACTGACGAATTATTCAATTATTAATTAACGATGCTGCGTACGATTCTGTACTTTCACCGATGACAATAACAGGAATCGGACAATTTTCTCAATCATATAGTGATGGTATAAATCGCTGTCAAACACTCAGGACGAAATGTAGATACAGAGAATTAACCCCGATCTCTCCAGCTGCGTTTTCGATTGCAGTGAGTGTAGGGCAAAAATCTGATAGCGAGGTCTTTTAAATTATATAATGAGCGAGCTCTGGATCAGCGCCTGTGATGGTGAGATACAGACATATCGATGTATGTATGTAGAACATACCTATGGTAAATTTTATCAACGGTATCCCAGTGGCTCCTTGTTTTTTTTTTTTTTTTTTTTACATAAACTAGAAAGAGTTTCCACCCTCGCGAATTTAATGTGCCTATGCCCAACAAAACAGTAGCCGACAGGTCTGGAGAAACAAGACTGCAGCCTGCCACAGCTGTATCGACAGCTGTCATGCGATAACCTTGAATTTAGCCAGGAACGTTTTGATGACAAGATTTTCCTCTAAATGCTTGACCTTAAAATTTATGACCCCATGAATGTTATTACTTCTATAGGTTAGCCCAATGAAGAGGTTAAAATCTGCTGAGATATTGATAAATTATGAATTACGTTCACGTTTTTTCTAACTTCGAGCTTGTTGAAGTTTAAAGTAAACTGTAGAACGCTTGCCCAGTAATTTCCAACAACTTAGATTACTCAGTAAAATGTTTATTATGAATAAAGAAAATCGCATCACCGTTGTCGTCCGCTACAATTCAATATCTGTCATGGCGGCGGTTGTGTATTTTCGTGAATTGAACGATATGCGAACGTCTTTTACTGTAAATAGGGGGCAAGCGCCCTGTAAAAACACACACTTGATCTGAGAAAATTTATTTCAGCCGTCTACGTTGCATAAATAAGGCTTAATTTGACGACGAAATTCCAAATATTTGACAGGTTCTTTGGCGCCTCGAAACTGTCTATAAGCGATAAGCCGTAGACTCGTACTTTTTATCAGACACCAGTTTTATTCGTGACTTTCAATCTACATCTGTACAGACACGGTCAAATTGTTTTTCGACAGAAAATTACCATGGGTCGGTTAGATTTTGTGGATGGAAACAATGGTACATGTAAAAATCTATATATACAAAATTGTATATACCAAATCTGTATATATGAGATTAGGTATATATACAGTATTACGGAAATGCATAAATGCTAACAAAAAACTTATATATATGTATAGTGTCATCAAAGTGTTCATTTCGTATAATATTGTTTCTCAAATCCAAAAGGTTCTTCGAAATTAAGTTTGGCTTGCGAGGTTGTAAGATTTAGGTCATTCCGCAGTTTTTTAAATAAAAAAAAAAATAGTGTCACCGAAATGGCCAAATATCATATATATATATGTATACATATATATACATATAATATACCACAGTAATAATAAATTTAAACTTTCACTACCAAAAACTATCGTCAGTTTTTTTTTTCTTCCATAACACAAACAAAAAGAAACAAAAATAGAGAAGAAACTACTCATTATGGGTATGATCAATTATTATCATACATATGGGAGTTGAAATTATTGGCGAATAGGTAGGAAAGAAACGAAAGGAATATTATTATTACACATTACACAATATACTATAATTATCTTTTTGCTCTCGGAATATTATACTTATATACTCTATACATACACGTGTAACGGAGTTTTTACATTGAAAACAGAAACGCAACAAACAAAAAAAAAAAAAAACAGAAAACCAATGAAAGGAGAATAAAAATTTCCAAATGGGGAAAAAAACTGATTAAAAAAAAGTAATCTAACCGAAAAAAAAGGAAAAATAAGAAACAGAAAACTGACGTATGTGAAAAACAAGTTTTGTATCCCCCACCCCCGGCCCTTTCACGTCTGCCCCGACCCATCATAGAATGGCAACAAATCGAACAAAAACAAAACATTTATTTGTAGATAGTATCTTATAGTATAGTGAACAGAAAAAAATAAAATTCTTGTATAACCAATTCTATACACTTATAATATTATATATATACATTATATACATACTTAATTATTATATAATATAGATATATTATAAATATTGTACACATACAAATGAAAACAGAGACAAGATCACGATTATACGAACGCGCTCTACAAGTATATACATATATGCTATATGTATATATATACATATATAGGTATATAGATTATAATATTATATTATACCTGTTCAACGCAGGTATTATATAGCTACTACTACTATTATTACTATTATTATTATTATTATTATTATTATTATTATTATTATTATTATTTACGCCTGTACATATATTGCCAGCGAAATAAGGAAGAATAAGATGAAGACAAACAAATATATATATACGTATATATATATATACATAGGTATATATATATATATATATTATGGAACGAAAAAAAATATTAAACAAAAAAACCGATTGCTATAGATCGATTTATTTTCTAATTACCCGAGAACTTTGCATCGATGTGGATGTGTGAGAAAATTTGATCTCGGGAAGATCAAATAAGTAGGTACAGTTAATTTGGAAAGGTTTTCAGGCCGACCAATATTCTATCATCATCGGCGAAGGTGAGATAATTTTTACGGTGAAATCTGTACGCGCGATTACTGTCTGTTGTGCGTGGGCGTGGGTGTAGTTGACAAAATGGACCAATGGTGAAAGCCCGTTCCGTGTAACTGATCCCCATAGGTTTAGACGAGGAATTTAGGAGAGGATACTCATCGACCCATTGCAGTGTGGCTACGGCGCAGAACAGACTTGCGTCGTATTATATGCTGTACCGTCGTATAGCGTTGATATAGCTCTGTATAACCTAAAAACAGATACTTCGCTACTTTCTGCTTGCTGCGCAAGCCTAAATGTAGGTACGATATGTCGCTCTGACTCCACCCTGCGATCATATTCGTATAAACTTGGAATTTCCCGGGTTGAAACTTGCTCGGATGAGACTTGGACTTTTCATGTACGCATCCTTCCATTAGATAATTGTATAGGTATAGATCGAAAAAAGAGATAGAAAATATGACATCGGATTTCATATTTTCAGACATCTCACGTATTTTATGTCGTAATCGGGACCGCTTTTATCAGTATTCGTCATGCTGTTTTCGGCATTCATTACTGCTTGCGGATCGAGTGCAGCCCTATGCGCGATGTTATTCAGGCCCCAATGTCGTATTGGGGACAGCTCTTCAGATTTCTCCAGGCATTATGCAATATTCAACGTCTTTCGCGTCTCATTCCGATATTCACTTTGGATTCTGTGTCTCATTTCACGAAGTCTTCAAGCCCATAGATCATACATGAGATTTTTTTGTCGTATTTTATACCGTATACGTTCTTTGAATCCCTTGGCATATTCGAAACGTAATTCAGATTTCAAGTCTTATCCAAAACGATTTTCGTGGTTTCTTAATTGACGTATATTAGTGATCCTGTATCTTTCCTGAAGAGTTATTTCAACCCGAATGACGTGGTTTAGACGCTTTTCGGATTTAAGATCACGTGAGAGACATTTGTTACGTCGTATCGAGGTAGACTCCCAAATTGCACGTCGTATCCGAGTCGTGGCACCTTAGACATGTTGTAATTTCCTGGATAATCGGATGAGATGTACTCGTGAATAGGCGATATTATCGGTGACCGCAAGTTTCTTCAACCACGTGTAATTATTTAACGATGAAAGGTTGAAATACGACGCGGTCGGTGTCGCGACAGACAGCATTCAACGATCTAAAAGATCATGCGTCTTTCTCGGTTTGGCCAACCAGTCAGCCCCACAACCGCGACAGCACGCTTCGACCTATCTCTAACTCTCTTGGTGTTTTGACAGTTGCTGGTCCGACGCCTCAGCCGCATTCAAAATAGAAAGCGGTTCTCCCATCGCGGGAATCGGTAGGGGAATCATAAAATTTAATCTCATCCGCATACGACTGCGCCAGGCCTCAATGCTATGAGTTATAAATTAATAACCAATGATTCACTGATATTCAAAATGTCATATTCAATATCGGATTCGATTTCATAAGTCGCTCGAATCTGATGTCCCAGTTGAGACGTCCTCCGAGTGATTTTAATTTTTTTTCCAAGTTTTGGCGCACTTCTTCAAACTTATGTAGTTCAGAGGGTCGTTCAAGACCGTATGTCATATTTCGTCCATATTTCAGACATTGGAAATGGCTGATCAATTACTACGACTGCTGCTGAAAGAAAATTCACTCATTTTCGGCCATTACGATTGAAAATACCCCAATAATTACCGCCAAAAATAACTTACACATACACAATTTATACATAGGTATTACTCTAGATTGAGAGCCTCGGGGATGACCGTCCGTCCACAGCTGTTCGGATTTAGATGTTTAGGATAATGCGGTCGCGGTGCGGTACGCGCAGAAGCTACAAGAATCCCTCTTCCTCTCTTCGTCTCTCTCTCTGTCCGTCTCACTTCTCGAGAGAGACAGAAGGGAAAATAGGGAGTTGTTACGGAGTAACAATTTCTCTCATATTATAGACTCTCTAGTGGTTATTTGTAGACAGATTCGACACCCCAACAATACCCCGTGAAATCATAATGGGGATTCTGGGCTGCCAGCAGGAGAATCGGCAAGAGCAACAGCAGCCCAGTTTCGAAAGGCTCTTTAGAGGGTCTGAACGCCGCTTCAACCTACCTTCTTGCTTCCTTCCTATGGTATATACCTCGCTACCAAGAGATATAGCAGCGGATATATAAGATTATTATTTGTCACGGGGTTCTACTCTACTCTCTGCTTTCAGGTATTTTGTTGGAGCTTGTTGTCGGTTTTAGCGTCAATGGACACAGAGGTGTGAAGCTGCCTTAACCTCAACCTCAACCTTACTTTACCTACACATGCACCAGAAAATCTTTCGACGGAGGAGAATATAATCTGAAATGAAATCGGTTTTACACCCCACGTCTATTGATCCATTGTCCATCATCCTCTGCTCTATCCCTCATTCCTCTCTTCATATTTTTTTTCTCCTTTTTTACTTATTCTTCTTTACCTATACATGTTCTCCTCTGGTGTACGGACTGGTGGATCTTGTACAGCAATATACTAAACGCTCTGTTGCCCACTCAAGAACCCAGAAGGAGAGGAAGACTTGACCAGCGTGCAACATACGCGTCCTCGAGATTTCAAATTCGAAAGGAAGTCGTAGTAGAAGCAGAAGACGTAAAACAAGAGATTTTTTTTCGTATCTCATCCACCATAGACAGGAGATATGAAAATTCGTTGGACCAGCAGCAGCTGGACCGTGTTGGACTTTGCTTTGATGTGTAGCCGCATTTAGGCAGATCCATACTAAACAGGGTTCCACTTACTTATTGCTGACTATTAGTCAGATGTGTACTATTTGGGAACAGTTCTCTGTCAATTACGTGTACCCACACGTATAAATGCCACAACTACAAACTCCCGACCGTGTATATATAGTATGTATGAAAATAAAAGAAGTTCCTAGATATCGAATTAAATTGTTGGATCAAATTACCAGGGTAGGGTACAGTACATTATAGTGGCCTGAATTCGTGACGTTCTTGATAGATTTTCGTTCAGAATGTATGTACCTACTACTCTGAACCAGATCCATATTGATATACTATCAAGATCGCAGATTATAGCGATGATTATGATGATGATAGTTGAGCCATGTAAACGTTATCTCGATGATCAATCGGAGTGAATATGTATACGTAAAGGTACAATGCAGGGTTGGGTTAGTTTTCATGGTATACTGGATGAGATATCGATCCTTCTCAGCACAGTTGGTACATAGTTTTGCCCATTGCATTGTAGAGTTGGTATTATAGTGTATGAATCTGACGCATGAAATGCTGGTGCTCCTCAACACGGGCACATTACATACACATACATACAATATAGTTCGCACGGCGTTAATTACGGGTTAGATATAACCGCCTGGTATTCGAAGCCGGAGGTTTTGACAATGCTGAACACCGTGTCCATAATAATATACCACGCTATACTCCTGAATTCATATTGTCCATGTACATACACACCACAGTAGCAGTCGGAGCTAGTCGGATTTCAATTTCTATGAAGTAGGGTGGGGATTTTTTTCCTTCTCCTGAGTTAGAGGGAGGTCGTCAGTTGATCATGGCAAATTTGTATCGTTACAGCACGGCATAATATTACCCCTCCCTGCCCTCGTGTTGGTACTAATGTTTCACCAAAATCACCGACGAGGGGTTCACGAATTTTCCATTACTTGCAGTGTCTTTTTGGCTCATAGTATCTCTGGTTCTCTTTCTCTCTCTGTGGTTATACATAGCCATGGGGAAAAACATGAAATGTATCATCAGATAGAAAAATTACGATAACAGTGAAGAAATGTTAATGGAATCATATACAGTCTTTTGGAATCCAAGACGTCTTTTTGAGTTCACGGCGACATTCGGAGCCACAAACATCTTGTGTGGAGTCCAAGAAGTCTTTGGAACGGTGAAATGTCTTCAACAGTTATCTATGGAGTGAAGAATGACAAAAACGTCTAATTCATACACGAATACGTCTTCCAACGACTGTGTTCTGCTTTACTGAACCAAATCCCACGAACTAATAAGAACCATGTTTTGTCCTAAGGAACGTTTTTTCAACGTACCGAACAAATGTTATTCTCCATAGAGAAAATACCTCCGATCGTTTTCCTCTACAACAATTGTCTTATTTAATTTTGAGCTACCGAGCAAGTTTCTTCTATGGACTACTAAATCTCCTCCGCCAACATCAGTGGGTACAAAATAGAAACATATGGAAAGGGATCCGATAAGGCCTCATACATCTACTATGGAGCAGGGAGCTGGGACCAAATCTACTAGCATCATACTCTCTCGCTCTCTTTCTTTCCAGCTATCCTTCTCTCGCTCTCTCTTCGTACCCCACATCACGATATGTGTGTAGTTAGTGAATGGGGTTCATGGCGTTAGAGGATCCCGCTCTGCCCCATTGGCAAAACATAAACCCTGTGGTGCTAAGCGGCTTATAGGGCTAGGAAGGCCAGTGACGCCTGACATATCTGCTTGCTGCCTCCTGACAACCCCACTGTATATATACTCTGACCAGGACCCACGGCCTGCTCCTGATCCTTCGTTATTCATAAATACAGCGAACACATACATTTGCACATTCCTAAATGTACCCACATTGATGAATACTCGTTTAGGTATAGTTGGCACGATTTTTTTTGTTTTATTCCAGTTTTTTTTCTTCATTTTCTTTATTTTTTGCTTTCTGTCTGTTTTGAGCGTCTCTTCATTGCCAAACTCACTTTCTTCTGTTATCTTCCATTCATTTTTAAGTAGACACACATTTTTCTCTCTGTTTTCACGAACTTTGTTGTTTGTCGGATGCATTTTACTCTGTCCAATCCGTGGGGAGTGACGCGGATGTAGTATTACTCTGCTAAGCAGTAACGGCAGCTTTGGATTATGGGGTGAAATGTTATTATTCTAAGGGGTTGTGGGCCGAGGCCCTCTCCGTATACTATTCCACACCTTCATAACTATATACCCTAACACTAAATACGCGACGACTACTACTAGTATCGTCGAATAACTTAGGAGCTAAGTAGCTAGCGATGGGATAAGTGTGTTGTTTAAGCCAACGAGAAGATGAGTAGCTAGCTACTCTCTCTTATGGCTACTTTACTAGACTCACAATCAGCTGGCTCACACTCTGTCCAGGTAATATTGAAGATCGTCGATTCTGCAATGAATCTTGCTGCTCCCATGATGGAATCCTTATCTCGTTTCTTGGAGGGTTTCAGTTTTTCTCATGACAACGTGCGGAAGAAAAGGGAGAATTGTGATCCAGCGATGGGTTGACAAACGCAAGAGAACTCTCCATATTTTCATTAAACTGCTCTCCGCTGCAGAGAGACTTCCTGCTCCTGATAGACCTGCAGTGAAATAGTGTAGCCGGCCTTTGAAGCTTTGAGGGTGAGAAAGCTCATTAACGGCGGCAGGACTCCCTGTGTTCCTTAACTTCCGTCACTTACACTGCCCCATATTTTAACACTTGGTACAGGTATACCTTGTCACGGCACTTATTATATTTTCATCAAAGATTGATTATACCGTTCTTTCCGTGAACATATATAACCCCGCTTGTTGTATTTCGTCGACTCGCACTCCGGTTCAGTTCTTGTGAATCAAGAAATGAACCGAAATTTTTTGGGCTACAGAATGTTCTGTGTGCCATTCTGTCGCTTTCCCTTTTATCTGCTAGGTATATCGCAGAGCTGGATAAAAATCCACGAAGAGATTCTTTGGGGTTTTGAAATCCCGTTTCATTTTGCACTTCATGAAGCCGGAGGGGAATGGGGGGGAATATCAGCGTGAAAATATAAAGGGCGTGGTTTTACCGCGGGTTCGAGGGATTGGTGCGATGCTACCCGGTCGATACTAACCCGACACCTATAGCTACGCTTCACCTAGGTAGGTATCCTGTCCAACGAAGGAAATACCTACGTATATACGCAAGTCGTATTTGTATATACCGCTGGATGAGGACTTTTATGCATGATCTCCATGAATTTGATGGACTTCGAATTGGTATAATCCGCACAATGTTTCATTTATCGAAGATTTAGAATAACCTGTTCATGAATTTGTCAAACACTGGAGTTAAACTGTTTGACAGTCTCGGCAGAGAAATTTCGGGTAGACATTTTCCTCTGCAAGACAATTTCGCCGAAGAATTATAGTTGCCAATTCACATCCCAGTGATTTCCTCTCTCGTTGGCCATCCTGAAGACGAAAAATCTGTCATCATTCGCGCAGGAATAATAAAATGCTGTAGAGTGTGACGTTGATAATAATATGGACATCAGTGTCCACCCATTGAGTACAACAAAGCGAAGCAGTAGATGAGTTAATCGGTGAGTTCCTCCTGAATGATCTAAAGCGATCTAAAGTCTCTGCTTCTCTCATAGTTTTACGATCTATTGTGTTCCTATGTAGCAGCAAGAGCAACAGCAGCCTAGCCCTCGATGCTATAATATGGTGTAGCCCATTACGGAAAGCCAGTATCAGAGAACAAAAGAATGACTGACGTCTCCGGTGATCCTGATCAGAGCTTAACGGGTTCTCATTTCCTTCGATCCACCATTTTGTCGTTAGCCCCATAACCACTCCCCACTTAAATCCCTAACTTCATAAACGGAGAATCACTGCCCGCCAGCGTTCTCTCTCTCGCTCCCGTTGAACACCGAGACTCTCCCTAAAGGACTGATGGAGTAATTCGTCAGGAGAGTGGTGGTGGATGCTGCTGGGTAACCCGATCTGTTCTCTTCACGTCCGCCCTGCTATACCATGCTACTCTTTTCGCTCCTTCTCCTTCTTCTTCTCGTTTTTCTTTTTCGCCTTCTTCTTCTTCTTCTTCTTCTTCCTCGGCACAGTCTGCGCTTCTTCGCCTACTTACACCACTTACACGTTACATCTTTGAATTTCCTTCTTAGATACTAATATATACCTACAACTACAACCATTCCGATGGTTGGGGGACCCGGGTTATACCGACGGGGTCAATCCGCCTCTCATCATCGGTTAATTTGTCAGTCGGATATTATTCTTCTTCTTCTTTTGTCTCAACTATTAAACTACGAGATCGCCAATGTTACGTTGTATTGTATGTAGCTCAGCCCAGCTCATCATTATACCCGTTTCGTAATGAGGTGATGTCATGTATAGATCCACAAATTCTTCTCTTTACCCTCGCATGATCACTTCTCAACTTTTTAACTGCCGACCACCGACCTTACGTCCTCTCTTTATTATTCATACACTCGGTGCTACCAGAGTAGAAAAACGAACATCAAGACTTACCGAATCATCAAACGTCCTCATGAACTTAGAATCATTCTGTTCCCGCCCAATTCCATCCGAGCTCTCGCAGATCCATTGAATTTAATCAAACTCCGTACATTGCATGAAATTTGTCATTCTGTCACCAAGATTACTTGATTCCTGATAAATCCTACTCTGCACTTCTTCCATAACTTCTACACACAAAATCCAAATTCGATTAAAATTCAGCGTGTTTTCCGAATCCGGCTCCAATCTCATCAGCATTCCCTCTCAGGATGTTTCTTGAGCAATTTCCTGGACTTTTATATCCACCCATTCTTGCTTCTGGATTATTTACGTCCACCCAGTACAGACCGCAGCCTGACATTATCGCGTGGTGGGTATCTCGTGAAGAAGAATATACCTACCGGTACATCAAAAGGGTTGTGGATAATCAAGAGTTGACGGTTTCATTAAGCACAAGTTTCTCTCATATTCACCAGGGTTAGTTGGTTCGTTCCCTCGCGCATTTCGCGATCATCATCATACTTTGTAACCGTTCAGAAAGTCCTCGTCGCTGTGTCGTCCAAGAGAGATGAAAGATCCTCGACACCAGGCAGTCAGGTACTCAGGCAGCCAGGCACGTGACGTATGATGATAGCCTCTTCACTATGGGAATCAAGATGACTGTTACACTAATAATATCATTACCTCCTTCAGGCTTCAGGCTTCAGGTTCTCCTCCCCTCCCTCTCTTCCCACCTCTATTATTATCACATCTCAGCTGAGACTCTTTTCTCCACTCCTCTCCCCAGAGGAGTGAGACATTTGCGACTTGAACGCCACCCATTTGTTCATCAAATCCTGATTTACTATCACCACCTTGGATCCACACCGAAAGACACGGGTTTGAAGAGACTAAGGCAGATAGGCGTGTCTTTGGCACGTGGGATAGGGAAGAATAAAAGTGCCCTTCATTTGTTTAACGGATTTCATGGGGCGTTTGGACATTTGTTTCTCCTCTCGGATATCATCATTACTTATTTAGTGTCAGTTCAGGGGTTTTTCGTGGGTTTTGTGATGGTCAGAGTAGGTACGGCTTCATTATGAAGGACCTTTTCGCCGTTGGTGGTGCGCAGTTGATCTATATCAGCGATATCTCAGGGCTGGTGTATACATACAGTGAGAAAAGAGAGAGGAAAAGAACCAGCAGCCACACTTCCATCGCCACAACAGCAAAAAATACCATAATGACGTCAAGCGACCCGCAGCTGCGAGGGTTATTAATTAAAACTCTACGTTACATGTATATGGAGGGTCAAAATTCGCCCGAGGGACGCCAAATTCGAGTTTTTTCGTTCAGTGTCGGCGATTAATCGAGGTGATAGATTTCTTAGCTAACTTTTTCCATTTTTTTTTTTTTCATTTCCAACATCAGAGTGGATGGATGGAATGATGAGGTCAAAGAAAAACAACATTTTTTTTATCGCAGACACGGATACCTTCAGGCTCCTCTACAGCACGCGCTGCTCCACTATGTGAAACTTAATTACCAACCACAAGCGCAAAGCCCAGAGCATTGGACTAATGACTAACAAATTTTTCTCTAACGACCAAATTCATCAGGAAATCATCCTGCAAGACCGTCACGAGACACACATTAGTTTTTTAATTAATTATATCATCCCGCATGTTTCTTCTTTCTTAGAACCTTTTGCTTTTGCAGTTCCATGTCGTTTCTCAAAAAATTGACCACTCAGTGCAATAGTTTTCTATCCCCTCCTTCATTCTTTGTTTTGCTCCCATTTTTGTAACTTGCTGCTACTGCGTCAACTTGTGCGTTCCAAGTTTTGTAAGCTACTTGCATAATGTTTAACATTTAACTACCTACCATCCCTCCGTTTCTGCAAAACGGAGGATGAGGGTGAGGCACAACTAACACCTAGCTTCTAAAAGCTTCGCGTTAAGCTCCACCGCGACATGTAAGCACTGCATAATTCTATTCAGCAACGAAATCTCTCGGGCTCTTCTTCATGGGTACGCCCTCTTTGAACAGGATTTTCAGTCATCTTTATCCACGCGTGTTTTCCATGCTACACTGAAACGTTTCATCCAGCTTTCCAATTGTCTCATCATTTGTTTCAATTTTGTTCAGCCATTCATGCATATTTCTTCAATTTCCCTCTCAATTTCTTGAATAGTTTCTCAAAATACCCTCAAGCTTTTAGTGGACTTGATCGATTGTTTCGAGTGTTTCATGGAATACAAAAGTATTTTCGTTTCGTTTTTTATTAATTACTTCAGCAGCTCAACGAATATCCCCAAGTGTTTGTTCAATCTATACGATAACTCCATCAATTTTTCCACCTTTCTTCCGTATTCTGAAAGTTCGCTATATGAACTAAACTTTGGAGCTTAAATTCCCATTCGTGAAATCGTGAAGCAAAAGACCGTTTAAACCGTCAGCACATTTATCTTCTAGCTCCTCGCGTTTCATCCATAAAATGAGTAGTCAGCTGTCACCGAGAAAGCATTGAAAAATTCACCAAAAAAAGGAAACTTGTTCGATATCAAGGCCGGAAAGTATATTACAGGGTGAGAAATCCCTCACTGGTTTTTCCTCTCGCGAATTATAAGCAAAAGCTCAGCATATTCACAAGCGGAAAGTTTCTGCAGCCTGTGCGAAGCACCAGCAGCAACGGGAGCAGAGATTCGTGAGGAAAAGAAGAAGAAGAAGAAGCAGAAGATGGAGATGGAGAAGATGAGAGCTTTCCAAGAATTATAATAACGAATGCTTAAATCAGCTTAGCTTCTCTCTAACTTCGCGCTTTTGCCTCATCCTCCCCCTCCCGCCCGCCTTTGCCATACTTCATACCATCACCGCACCACCTTCTCCACCTTCACTGATGTAAATATGGAAGTGGCTTGAGCTCAACTCTGCAAAGTATACGACTACGAAGCGCCACGCCGTACATGCTTAGGTATAAACTTAAAACGAGGCTATGGAACCTAGAGAATACGATGGGGGAAGAGGGAAAGAAATCCAACAATTCTCATGAATCCCAAATGCGCTGGGATTACTCCGCGGAACTCAAAGCGCAAGATATTCACAATTCAAAAACTCTCTTAGAAATAACAACAAAAATAAATGTGGTGAATAACAAATCTTACTTAAATTGCTTCAGTCATTTTTTCTCTTATACTTTTGTTCGATTCGGTCAAGTGTTTTGCATTGTTTCCATTTCTCCACCATATTTTGTCTTCATTTCTCTCGAGGAGTTTTGAGCACGGGGTCACGTGACCGATTTTAGAGTTTTTTTTGTCGAATCTAGGTCTTATCTTTTCGTAAAACTTTGAATTGATTTGGAATTTTTTACAAAATAATTATGCAAATGTCAGCAAGTGCGCTCTGGTCACCGTGGGCCAAATAAATATCGTACGAATTTTTAATGTATTTATTTCACTGCGAGACGGGATTTGAGGTTATATTTTACAAATTATCTGATTCGTAATTATTATGAAGATTTTCCGAATCTAGTTGACCAGAGCGCACTTCCTGACACCTGTACAATTATTTTACAGAAAATTCCAACTCGATACGATCTTCTGCGACGAAATGAGACCGACCTACATTCTGAAAAACTCTGAAATCGGTCACGTGACCACATGCTCAAAACTCCTTAGGGCCAGTCTTCCATGAATTTGTTTCAATTGTCATCATGAGTATTTTCAAGTATTTTTTATCCATTTCCAATACCGATTGCTTGGATTCACCATTTTCCCCGAAGTTTCCAATCTTCTCATGTTTCTTCTCAAATCATTCAAGTTTGTCAATTCCTTCATGAATATTTTCGAACAATTTTTCATTGGTTTTTTTCTCATTTCTCATTTGTTTACGCCGATATTGTTTTCAACCATTTCATCACACGTGTCCGTAAGCTAACTTATAATGGATCGAGGCCCTCTGAAGAAGAAGAGAGAAAGAATATAAACAAAATGAACGAGCGATAAAGCAGCATCGTCTTTCAGAGTAGAAGTAGTATAAGGAGTACGAGTAGGAGTAGGAGCAGAAGAAGGAGTGGGAGCGGGGGGCTATAGAAAGGCCTAAAACCGAATCCAATCCTGATTGACGTATACAGGATCGAGCGAGAAAGAGAGAGTATGATCGTGAGGGAAAAGAAGAAGCGAAATTATCTTGTACGGGATTATCTCTGGCGCCACTAACACTATTGTAATAAAAAATAGAAAATATATACATAATAGAGAGACTGACTAACGCCCACGGGGAATTCTCTTCTCTTCTATACGTGTGTGTGTGTGCTTTTTTGTCTTTCCATTCCTTTTGTTTTTTTCAAAGCATTTATAAGCAGGCTGTGCTGATGATGACGATCATCATCATCTTCATCTTGATCGTCATCGTGCCATGATATACAAATGTATTTGAATATTCCATGCGTAGTCACTCTTCGACAACTTTGTTAGACCTGCGATGCGCTTCGGCTACGATTCCATTTGAAACAAAAGACTTGGTACTTCTTTCAGTACTTTTTTCCTCCTCAGGTACGTCGCGTTAAAGTCCCACTATTCAAAACCGATCGGAGAAAAGGAGAAGGTATATTATACCGTATACATACTGTAGTATGTATGTTTGTGTGGATGGTGATTAGGTTTCGGTCAGTTAACTATATTATAATATTTCCTTTTATTTCTTTGAATGAAATAATCAATAGCAATCGATGGAAATAAATGGAAATGAGTGGGAATTGGTGAAAGTTGATAAAAATCGGCAACACAAGAGCAAATTGTTGATAAAAATCTATGGCAATTGACGAACTACCCGATGGAAATGGATAGAAATGAATGCAAGTGAAGGAAATTCAACGACATTTGTTGAAAATCGTTCTGGATGAAAAAACTGAAGCGAAAAATCGATCACAGTGTGTGTATTAATGATTGAAAATGGATAGAATCTGTAAATATTGGATAAAAACCGTCGAGTGTGAATGAAAATCGGTAGGATCTTTGTATGATATTAGATGGAAATCGCCAAAATAAATGAATTATTTATGAAAATGAGAGAAAATTCATAAAAATCGGGAAACAAGAATTAGTATGTTAATAGAAATCGATAAAAACGCGCATACTGATCATCGGAGATTTATACATATGAATGAAAAGTGGAGGAAACTTGATGAGAATCGGTAAAATCTATAAAACTGTTCTCAGATATCGGTAAGGTTTGATATGATACCGATTGAAAATGGTTAAAATCCCGAATCCGGAATTGGTAAGAACTGTGAAGTATGAAGGAACAAAACGATTACAAAACAAATCAGTACAAATCGGTGGAAATGAACATAAACCGTCGCAATGGAACTTGCATCTCCAGAAATCGTGTGAGGAATAAATGAAATTGAGAATTAAAATCGACAAAGGAGAATATCTGTAGTAAAGTCTGAACAAGAGGTATTAAAAACCGTATCGGTTCAAAGAAAAGAGAAACAGAAATCGGCAAGAATAAAATGAACGACAAAACCACGTAGTGGATACGTTAATTGAATAAATTGCTGTTTCGAATTATAAAATGAAATGGCGGGAAGGGCAGGGAGGGGAAGGGGAACCTATAAAGGGTGAAAAAACGTGCAAACAAAAAGAAATGGTAGTGTAAACGACAACGGGGCAACGGCACGACGAGAACTTCGAGGACGACTACAGGACTATATAATAGGACTACGGGGACGATGACGACGACAACGAATTACGTTCATGAATATTAACCAGCAAACAGTAGCCGCGTACCGCACAACCTAAATCTAAATGTTGGCTCGCTTTGCGCACGAGGAGATACGGGGGAAGTGATGGTGATGGTGTCGGCTGTAGCCGGCAGGGTTTTCCTCTCTCCTCGTCCTCATACTCCTCGGTCTCGTAGTACTACTACCGTGCGGGATGGATTGTAGGAGGGTACATATTCATGGCGTTAACGAGCCCTGGTGAACGTTTAATTCCGCCAACCACCGGAGTTCCAGGGTTAGGGTAACGCGGTTCGCAAACACAAGCCCTAACTAACCGACCCACCGCTACTGACAGTACTTTTCTACATACGGCTTCCTGGAGTCACTTCAAACTTGGAGGAAACAAAAATTCGAGCTTTTTCGAATCTTCGTGAATGTTTTTTATTTGACAAAAAAAAAAAATAGACTCAATGGTATCTGACGCAGGAAAAAGACGTTTGTGATACTGATGCGAATGATATGTGAAAAGTGGGTTTAGATACCAATCTGAAATTTCAACCACTTGTTCAAAATGCTTGTAGTCGGGGACTGAACCACCTGCACTGACTTTCATTTCACTGTTAACAGTTTTGTGCGAACGGGAAATAAAAAAAACCGTCAACTCTGTAGAGAAATGAATATCAACATAGTATATTGTGTGGCAAGAGCGGCGAGTAGGCAGTTTTCGACGAGTGTGAATTAAGTTTGAGGCGCGAGCCGGAAATCAGGAGCTGTCTATCCGCTCGAACCCACACAATATTTTTTGTCACACGTGTAGGGAAAGATTTGGCATTTCGTGCCTGTAGGGCACGGCGCTCCTCACGGTTAGCGCGTGCGTACTGCGCGAATGCTACGTTTTCAACGCGAAAAATTATCGCCCTCGTGCGGTACGCGTAGCAATTGCGATGTGCGCATGCGCCAACATCTTCCCCCCACACACCGGTCGGAAATTAGCCACTTTACGCCCGCTCTATGAGCACGAAGAGTCGAAGTTTCCGTGCAGGTGTGACTGAAAAACAAATTTGTTGCTTGTGTACACGATAACTAACTAGCGATTCGGGATAGAGATCTGAAATTGTAACCACTCATTCAAAACACTCGGGGTCATGACTTAAGGCGATGCAATACTACCTACCTTTACCGACTGAGATACGTCGTTCTTATATTTGTCTCATTTATGAACTAATAAAAAGCATCATAGGCTCAAATTCTGGCAGTATACTTATTGTTAGTTTACATCGCGGAACGGTGAAAAGTCAACCGCTTCGGGGAAACTGGTTGAAAAAATTTACAGACTCAAATTCTTATAATTGGTTTCACCAGGCGAATTTGTAAAAAATTGACAGAATTATATTTTGTTTAATTTTTTTCACGATGCGGTTGAGTCTTATGAAATATGGAAAACAAACGGAAAAATAATAATTCTATTAATACGCGATACCGACGTGACATTGTGATGATCTCCTTTTCAGGATAATAATGCATGCTTAAATGTGAGAAAAGTAAAACACCAGGAAGAAAAACTTTTGTATGAGTGAATACTCGTATGCTTTAATAGTACGCGATGAATATCTATCCGTCTACGTATATGTAGTAATAACACAAGGTAGGCATGATGATTTTCTTGATTTTTAAAGAAGGTATTTTAATTGGTACCTACCCTGCGCCTCCCGGTCAATACAGAAGCTAAAAAGTTCAGTGATCCGAGGCGAACCACAATGCCCCTGTCCCTGTGAAAGAGAAGAAGAAGACGTAGTGAAGTCTGAAGAGTATAAGGCTTATAATATTGAAAATAATATCATGCTATATCTATATCTTCTACTAGTCGGTATTAAGGTAGGCAGGTACAATCCTTGAGAAAAGTTTCACTCCGAAAATAAGAATAAAAAGGTATGATAATAAGGTAGAAATCCTCGAGTCTCGAAAGACGGTGACGTCGTCGACGACGACGACGACGACGATAATAATATGATTATTCGCTTGTCATTTATATAAATAAGAAGTATAAATGATACGTGCAGCCAGCTTGGAAGACGACTTTATTCTTTTACACCTCTATCTTCTTTTTCCTCAATCTGCTTCTTACTTAAACTTCTATATTCTTTCTTTGCTTTCTTTTTTTTCCCCCAGACTTGGAAATACACCCCACTCTCTCGCTCTCTCTCTCTCTCTCTCTCTATCGTTACAGTGACTTAACAATTTCAGATTTTATATTTATTCCTCGTTATATTATATTATCACTACTATTTCAAACAAGCCACTCTTCTCTTCACTTCACTTCACTTCACTTCACTTCATTTCAATCCAATGTCTCGCTCACGATCGTGAAGACCACAAACAGTATAATAAATTCTAGTGGCTGTTGTTTTCCGTTAGCTTATTTTCTTGCATGCTTAATTTTATCCCCTCAACGACAAGATAGACCAGAGTAGATGGAGAAAAATCACACCTCAAATTTACATTTATTTACTGTTGTTTTTTGACTTTCAGTCTTTTCTTCTCTCGTTGTCAAGAATAGGAAGATTTTTGGTTACCTGCGAAGATTAAGAAGACATGAATATCTATTTTAAATTATTCTGATCAATCAATTGAATGTTCTATCTATATTATTGCACGACTCTATTCGCAGCTTTAATTGAATTCACGTGTCGATTATAGAATTATTTAAGCAACAAAAATATCATGAAACTGTTCAATGACGTATTTGTGATTTAATAAAACAATAAATTAATTTTGGGGTTGGATCATGATTATTTAGCAACGAAATTCGCTTTCACCAATCTGAAACTCAAACGCAACCCGTTTCCCTAAATTTTAACTGAAAGCATTAATTTTTATCGTTCAATTTATCCTGGCCATGGGACTCGAAGAGTAATTTGTTCAAAATTTGAAATAATTATAAGTATAAATCATTTGAAAGTTTCTACTACGAAGACTTATCAGAACAATCATCTCCACGGAGCTTTCTTCTGGTAGAGAATTCACCTTTAGTATCGCCAGTAGTACTATATGCTAGAATCGCAGCAGCAGCTCATCAACAGATTCATCAAAGATGACAATTGCTATGAGCGACTCCATTTCACAATTTGATCAACCTCTACTAATTTAAACGAGACAAATTTGATCGATAGAGTCTTGAGAGCGAAGAGGAGAAAGGTAGGCGCGAACGGAGTGGGAAAAATGGGTTTGAAATACAGTTCAATCAATCCCATCAACAAGATACAATTCTGGTAAAAATTTCCGACTCCCCGAATCCGATGGACTGGAACTCGGAGTCCGCTTTCAAAAATAAATGAATAAACGAATAACTAAATACAAGAATGGCGGTAAAACCCTGAAGGCTACCGTCTATTTCTAGAGGAGGAAATGGGAAAAAATTCAGAAGAGTAAAGAACATTAGGAATGAAAAAACGAGACACTTGGATAATGTTTATTTAAAGAGTAATAATAATACGATGAATAGATGATCAAAACTCTTTAGCAACGGTTACAATAAAATTGGTTCAAAACTGGTCCATGTATATTAGGGGGATGCTGAGCCCCGTTGCAAGCTGTGGAAATATCTGAACCAGATTTCATTCAGTTCTAGTTCAAGCAAGCTGGAAAGTTGTTTGACTTGTATTATACTACTATAAACGATCTTTGACACCAATTATTGTGTTATTATTGGATAGATGGATAAATTGGTCGCAAGAAATATATTAGGAAGCAACTGAGGGGTGAATGGACCAGTTTTTGCATCTACCAAACCCGAACAACCCCCTTTCGTTTCATTACGTCCAACTTTCCACTTGTTCGGTATCTTTGTCCGATTGTTTTCACAGCTTGGAACTAGGTGAGTATTTCACTTGGACTTATTTTTCATTCGCATCAAATTCTCCGTTGATTCGGCTCTCATTTTCGTTTGATTTCATCCATTATGTCGGAAGGAAACATCAAAACAAAGAGGAGAATTATTGATGGAAAAATGGAGGAAAAAAGCACACTTAGACTTTTCAGGTATGGATATGAAGTAAAAAAAAAAAACCATGCAAATGAAAGAGCTACTCAACAGAGGGGCCCGCTCAAACAGCTTAATTAATTCGGATTCAACCGTCAGGTAACGAGAACGTGACGCGACGGATTTTAATTCAATTCTCTATATCTGTACACTTTATTTTTCATTTTATTCCATTGTGATTATCCTTTAAAAGACCAATTTTTCGTTTCCTTCTATTCCAGTTCTAATTGAAGAAGAAAAATTTGGAAATTGAATAAAAGATAAAGGAAAGAGGCCGAAACAAAATTAGGAGAGAGCGAATGGAGATAGGTATTTAAATTTGTATGTGCTGTTGAGTAGAAAAAATGAACGAGGGTCCAAAATGGCTACCATCAAGTCAAGGCAAGGCAAGTCAAGTCAAGTCAAGTCAAGCCAGTGTTTTGTTTTGTCGTTTCATCGTGACGAGGCACGTGACGTCGGTTATGTGTCTCGTCACTATGTTTCTTTCAGAGTTTTAACTCTTCGAATAACTTTCACGAGTATTAGGTGGGTACACACAAACTAAACGACACTAAACTGAACTGAACTAACGGCAGGACCCAATCCAACGAAGAGGATTGAGAAAGAGCTGCAATTAAGGTACCCAAATATGTCATTCTTAAAAAATTTGTCGTTACATTCGTTCCGAAATATCTAGAGGCCGAGGAAGTTAGAAGAAAATTCGAACAACATAGAATTACGGGGATGAAAAGCTCTACAACTTTTGTCTCAGACATTCTTCTGTCAAATTCGTATCCACGAAGTTAAATCGAAAAGTGCGTTGATGATGAGTTACGCCTATGATGTAAAAAAAGAAATTTATCTGATCTTCAGAACTGTCTGGAGAGCAAGCTGCCGATCACAGAGAAAACTTCATGGGACGTGAAATGAGCGTCTTGAAAAGACGCACATTTTTTGTATGTAGCGATTTTTTCATCGGACGTCTATCCACAGAAATAAGCAACAGAAATTTAATAATAGTGTAAACAGCGAGAAATTTGGAGACTGCAATATTCAATGATCCTGTCATACCACATCTGCGATTATAATTATACTAGACAAGTTCAGGTGTAACCTTAATCTCCCGACTCTAAGACACCTTCAGAACTCGGTCAGTTATTAAACGATTCGATACTTCTTCACATCCTTTTCGAATAAAAGTGAAATATTATAATAAATGATAATAATGATGATTTTACGGTCGGGTAGTTTTAGCTACTGTTCGTTTTCCTTCTAAAGTAAGACGAAGGAGAAAACGTATAGTCAGTCAGGTGGTTAGCGCCTATAGGTTTTATTATCGTCTTATATTTTTGTATTTTCTTTTTCGTTTCACTTTCTTTTTTCCTTCATTTCATTCGAAGTAGTAGACCCAGACGTGGACGTGGACGTCTATACCAGTAGCACCAGCAAAAGCAGCAACGTTCCTTCTCCTGCTGCTGCTACTGCTACTGCTGTAGTCACACCTTGCAGGAAACACTTCAAACTTAATTGCTTACCTCCTACTTGCCTTATAGACCTCCAGACTTCTCGCCTTCTCGCCTTCTCGCCTTCTCGCCTTTTCGCCTTCTCCCTTCGAAAATGAACCGAAGGAAAGAAAGAATCAAACAAGAATTATAAAAAATAAAACGTAAGAATTAAATTGACCTGCATCGACGACTCATCATCACACACCCAGAAATTAAATATCGGAAACGGTCACCCGTTCGTTTAATTTCTATTTTTAGAGCGTTCTTTTTCTTCTTTTTCGGTTGATTCGCAAACGCAATATTCTTTTATGCTGCACTATGTGCCTTGAAAATTTCCCTTCCCCTTTGTGATCGTCTGTTATATGTTAGCCAGTATCCAGAAAGCAGAAAACAGAGAACAGAAAATCGCTGGAGGCGCAAAGCGTTCGAAGAGTGTTTACCAGGATGTCTAGATTGTTTGAATCACGAACTACTACTCTCCACTCTTATCTACTCAACAGAGAAGAGAGGGAAGGAGAGGAAGAGAGAAAAAGAAACGAAGCCATCAAGTCAGAAGGAGAAAAAGAAATCGGAGAATGAAACAAACAAAGGGTTATTGTATTTGCGGTAAGGCTTTTCGTTCTTCTATCTCTAAGGCCCTCTACTAGAGTCGTACGTGCTACATGAATTGCTGAGGAAAGGCGGAAGAAGGGAACGAGGCTGAAGAAGCCTGGGGTGATTAATTTTCGGAAAAATTAATTTATAGTGTCTGTACTAGTCAGTATATACGGAGCACGTGAAAATTTAATGAAAAAAATTTGAACGGCAATAGAAGCCGGAGAAAACGCGTTCACTTATTTTTCGGTTTCGTCTCTATACCTAATCTTGCGATATTCAGAACAAATGTGAAAATTGTATTCGAAATAAATGAAAGAAACACTGACAAGTGAGATATTAATCTTCCATTTTACGATATTCGAAATTGTGATTCGACTATGCGAAAGAGGAAAACAAGTGGATTGGCACAAGAAACACATTAAGAAACAGGCAAATGAACCGAAGAAATTATCAATCGTTCATTTTCTGTGTGAATGTGTGTTTCTTTTTTTTTCAGAGAGGGATCGTTTAACTTGGCGTAACGCCCGTTGATGGACGTGGTGCTGTTGCCTTGTGATTATAGGTAGGCGAGGAGTAGGTAGCTCAGGGGTCCCAGGCCTCTCATCATCAGGGTGGCTCGTCTAGCACCCAGAAAATAGGGGTGTATCGCGAGCGCGGGAAATTGTGAGTGTCGTGAGATCAAAGACTGGGGTTGGTAACGCGATATCGTACTAGCGTAGGTAATACCAAATTTCTGCCCTCACAATTTGCCGAAAGTCGATAGCCCCTCAGACGATATCGTTTTGGAAAACCGCGTAAGATTCATGGAAATTATGCATACTTATGAAAATTGAATAAAGTAATCGACAAAAATCGATATAAAACAGCAGGTATGTAAATGACAGATGAAAATCGGTAAGACTGATTAGAAATCGGCAATTAAGTTTCAAAATGATTGAAAATGTTTATAAGAATCGATGAAAGTTTACAAAAATGAATAAAAATCGAGGAAATTTTATGAAAATCGGCACAAGTTTATGAAATTGAACGGGAAAATCGGTATGATATCCATCGAAAGTAAACAGGTTCTATGAATAACTCGATGAAAACCACCACGAATGAGTGAAAGAAATCGATGGAATAGAATATAAATTGCCGCGATTTAGCCATTAGGTCAATAAAATCGACTAAACTAAATAATTAAGATCGTGGATGCCCAAATCAATAATGAATAACATACCCACAGGTCTAAAGGATGTACAAGAAACGGCAAAAATCGTTTTATGGATGACAGGTGAACAAAAATTGACGAGAATTGATTGAAAAGTGGGTAGAAAATATGAAAAATCGGTAAAATCGGTATGAAAAATTTAATACCGATGTTCCACGTCTTCTATCTTATTTTCAATTTTTTCATCTTCTTCTCGCCTCGCTTTCGGGAAGGTCAAATCCTTCGTTTTCTCATTCTTTTTCTGTTTTTCTTTCCTCTTGTTCGCCTTGTTTTTTCTCGGCAAGATTTCAACGCGATAGGATCACGTGCTTTGCTGCCGTGCATCGATCCTCATACGGCGTACCTACCTACCTACATACATGCGTTACATACCAACCTACCTAACTACTATCTAAGTCTCGAATATTATTTACGATCGATAATTAGCGGTATCTATCGCTGCCGGCACCAACTTCACGCCGTTAACACGCCCATAATGCCAATGATATACCTCTTCTAGATGTATGTAGTGCTGCATACCTATACTTCTTATTCGTTACTGGTTCACTCCTTCCTTCGCTATTTCCTTTCGATTTTCTCTCTGTTTCTTCTCCTCTGGCTTATCAGGCAGGTAAGAAACAGAAAATTGAAACAAATGTAAGAACGAAAACCAGAGGAAAAACAGGATCGGAAATTCTTCTTCGTGAAATTTGGAGAGAAAAACCTCGACCAAAGAACCGGTTCAATGCAGAGAGACAGAGAGAAATAGATAGAATTAGAAGTGAGCGTTTTCTAAATGGAATACCGTGAACAGCGGTTGACGTCTAGATATAAACATGTCACGCCTTCAGGGCGGAATAAACGTCGAGAAAAAGAGAGACAGAAAACGAAGCTCTTCACAGTCTACGCGGTTGCACACAGTATTTGCTTGCAGCTCATCGTTGGTGTTTTTGAACGAACGAATTAACTAACCGACGAGTGAGAGGAAACGGAAGTACGCGTCATATTATCCACACAAACATGTAAAATTGAACCCTGAAGTCATATGTTCATGAAAAATGGGTAACCATGCGAGCTCGTTATTACGTTATTCTTATTGCCAGTATCTGTAATAAAGATTCGAAAATTTGAGTGGACATACTTTGTTGTCGGAATCGCAGCGTCGGAAATCCGTACATAGAGGAAACGAGCAAAGTGCACAGCAATTAACGAATAGACACAAGCATAAGAATGAAATGAAGAAGAGGAGAGGAATGAAATGAAATGGATATATTATGTCTCTGAGAATGCCAGCCATGTGGTCAGCAGACTGACTCGGGTTATAATATTTATACGACGTAGTAACTGTCCGCCCTCTAGTAAAGGGTTTCTAAAAGCATTCATTTCACAGCTCTCTCGGCTCGTGCAGCAGCACCCCGCACCGCCACATCGCGTCACGTTGCGTTGCGTTCGTATCGCATCGGATTGTATAGAAGTGTAGAACTTGGACTGAACTGAACTGAACTGAACTGAACCGTAAACGTGCTGTAAAAGGGCGTGAATATTTGAAACGGATATCCATCTTCGGGTATTTTAATACCTACGTGTATGTAGATTGTGGCTATTGGTAGGTGTATGTGTGAGAGGATTATTTATTATTGTGGGGTAGGTGGGCTGGTGGGTGGCATATCTCCAGATAGTTTTCAACTATATGCCTCGAGTGAAGCGAGTGAACCCCGATACACCGGTAGGATGAACGTTTTTTGAATGAATGGCAAGAACGTGGATATATTTTTGGAAAAATGAAAAAAACTGTCGACAATCGCATTACGTAAGATAAAGAAACGTAAGAGCAACAAAAATTTGGAAATGGAGAGTCAGCATGAACTAGAGAATTAGAAAATTGGAAACCTGAAAAAATTGCAATGGAAAATAGGAAATTGTGAAATTGTGAGAATGGAGAATAGATAATCGATGCAATAAGAATTGCGGACGACCAAAACCCGTGGAGGCGAAAAGTGATGATGGGAGAAATTGGGAAACTGAAAAGCAGAGAATAAAAAATGAAAAGATGATAATGAATAACTGATATTGTGAGAGACTTCAAGGTTTGTCGATAAAACTGTCAGTGGGGATGATCATAGCATCAAAAAAATTAGAATGAAGGAAAAAAAGAAAAGATTGATGACCAAAGATGAGAGATTGGGTGGTGGGAAAATAGAAAAAATGGGGAAAGATTGAAAATATATAATCGAAAACGGTAAAACGGAGAAAACGAAAGGTAAAAATTGAAAATTGATGAAATATGTAAATGAAATAAGAAAATACAAAAACAAAAACATAATATGAGGGTTCTATCCTCATCGAAACTGAATACCAATGAGAAAGTTGAAAAAAAAAACAATAAAAGACAAGGAATTATACAAACGAATGAAAATCAACTCGAACAGCAACAGCATCAGGCTTCACATGAGTAGGAAAACGGGTAGTAGTGATTTGATGCGGAAGGGAATGAAATGAACGTCGAATGATTGTCTTCCGAGCAATTTGTTTGGGTTTATAGACGATTTGTGTTTGGACTCCGGTAGCAGCAGATAGAAAAAGAGAAGGATACAAAAAGAGAGAAAGAGAGATGAACTCCTTCTCTTGTATGATAGAAGGGAGAATGAAAATGGGTAGGGAATAGAAGGGAAAAGGGAGAAAAGAGGTTATGGAATAGAGAAAGGGAGGAGCAGGCAGAGAGTTTGTTCGATGAATTTCGTATAATGTTGGATGTATTTGGATCACGTGCGACGATATGTCAATATAAAGGAGAGGAGAGAAGATAAGAGGGGGAGAGGAGAGGAGAGGAGAATCTGTCTTCCTCCGGGTGGGTCCTGAATACGAAAATCGAAGTCAGAACAGCTTGTTATCCTAAATACACTAAATCCTTTAGTTGTAGGCCAGAGAATGAGACGAATGATAGAGGAAGGTAACAGCCTCAGACCCAGCCTTTGGAAAGCCTTTGAAGGAAGGCGTGCTTTCCCTAGGCTTTGAAAACCCTTGGAAACCTTCAGAAGCCTACACAACCTTCTGGTACCTCCTCGAACCACCTCAGTGGACTGATAATGCTAGACAAATTTAGGATTCAGTCAAACCCCGGACCGAGGATACAGCATGGAATTTCCATCCCTCAGAATCAATTCGGATAAATTACATCACCGAGATCAGGGGTCATGTTTAGGAACACTGAATTATCTCACCCGATATTAATCATAGCGGAAAACTGTGTGAGCGTAAAATACGCGGATTTGTGTTTCCCACATTTTACAACCTTATATTTTTTTCGACATTGTCGAGAGATGAACGATTCGCGCCTGTTCGGCTGATAATCACCAGATAGTGAGTTGACCAACTGAAAATTTAACACTGCCAGAATTCACTTTTCCCTGAACATCATCGAGTTGTGTTGAATAGAAAATTGATATCACAATGGCGTTCGATTATTCTCACAAATTGTTTTTCATGAACACAAAATCGTATCGGACTAATAATGCGTGTTTAATTTTCAGAGTTAGCGTGGACTTGGTGTTAAATTAATACGAGATGGTGTTAAAGGCACGGAACATTCTTGAATCGGCGCCAGACAGCTTGGACTAGATACCTATACATGAGTATTGAAATTCAGCTGAAACCCTATAGCGTTGGATTGAAGGTTGGTGTTGAACAAGTGTTGAATTAACACCAATGAAACTTATAAAATGAAAAGATACTCCAGATTTAACACTGATTAGCGTAGAATAAATATTTCAAAATATTGACCTGAGTACCGAAAAGAGGCCAATATTGAAGCTTGGTGTTCGATCGTAGTTGAATTAATCAAAATACTGGTAGAATTTCACAAAATACGCTTTCAACAATTACCGCAGACCTCCGACTAGCACTGAATGAAATAAAACTGCATTGAAAACGGTGTTACACGCTACATCGGTATTGAATTATTGCGGAATCGAATTCCATCGACACCAGCCTGTGTCGAGTCGACGTAAATCATTCGCGAATTGGAGTTAATTCCAATTAGCACGAGGCAATATTGAATCACACAAAAATAAGTCGCATGAAAACTTCGATATCGGCAGCGTGAAACCAGAACGGATAGATTTTTACTTCGATTATTCATTCTCAGTCAGTTTCTCCATCAGCATACGCAAATGCAATGTATGCTGGAGTAAAGTTTACAGGCAAAATCTGTCACAGATTCTTTCAACTTCGATGATAAAAGAGCAGTGTGCAGTCCACAGAGAGAATATACATGTGTATATACAAATACAAATACCTATACCATACCATACATCACAGGGTGTAAAGAATTCCTCACGTATTACCACCCCGTTGGCGAACTCCCTCCCTCTCTTCTCTTTCTCTCTTCCCTCAGACTTGGCAAAACATTTGACGTTATAGAGGAATGGATGAAATACAGATTCTCCCTCTCTCTTTTTCTCCAAGAATTTCCATCATCTTTTTTTATTTTTTATTTTTCATCCCTTTGCATCATCTCCATGAGCTTCAAGCTTGGGCAAATCGTCTTCTTTTCTCTTCTGTCTCTACTTCGTGTTCAGTCTAGAGTGACTATAAGATATTTGCTTTAGTAATGAGGCTTCCTTCACACGGCCTCCAGGACTCGATTCGATGCTATGCTCACGTACAGCGCTTGCAAATACTAAACTGTGCGAAACTCATGGTACCTACTGTAAACTGAATAAGTCACAGGGACTAAACACCGCCGTCACCCACCCAGCAGTAGTAGCAGAACATAAAGGAACTAAATTTAAAAATTCGAAACGCAAATACGCGCACCCCCGTGGACGAGAACGAGTGTGAGCCCGAGCTTAAATTATACATCCACCATCCACCATTCTGATGCACATCTCTCTGAAATACATACAGGACGGTACAAAAAAAAATATTAGAGAAATTTTATGCCTACCCTTTCATCTCCGTTTCCATTTCTATCTCATAACCTTCACCGTGACAAAAAGGAGATGCAGACGCACGGAATTTGATTTTGTTGTCTTGTTTTCAACTGTTATCGCATCAAATTGTCAGCAGATAGATGTACACCACCATCGGTACCTATATCGTATTGTCTGTTGTTATATCTGAGATATCTCGTTAGTTAACCTCATCTTATATACATCCAGATACTTGAAAGAGAGAATGAGAAAGATATCTGGGTGTCGAGACCACTGCAGGGGTCCTCTATGGCTCTGTATAAGCGCATCGTAGTTTTAGAGAGTGGAGAGTGGAGAGTGGAGCTAGAGAGCGGGGAAAGCAAAAATGACCGACAGACCTGGACCGGATGACCGATTATGATGAAGTGATTCTCATCCTTGCATCCTCGCATCCTCGCACTCATCTCTTTTCTCATTCCTATCTCCAGAGGGGAATAAATATAATTCTTTCCTTAATTGAAACACGCGAGCTTCTTACACTCGTCGAATCGGTTGGAGAAGAACAAGACAAACAGATAGAGGGTAGTGAATGTGAGAATACGGAAAAAGTATGAGTAAATGAAAAGAATTAAAACTGCAGTGGGAAAAATAATAAAACAAAAAGGAAGGGAGAAGGGATGGAATTGAAGTCGCGTTTAGGTTAGGTTAGGGACTGTATTTTATTTCATGACGCGCCAAGTTTTGCTGCGTCAAATCGATCATAGTCTATCTAGTACACGAAGCAGGATCCCCGCTGTTCAACAGGACACTAGCATCGGTTTGGGATCGGGACCGAAGACGAGTTTGATATTATAATAAAAAATTATCTGTCGTCCCGATCCCGCGCGGATCTGACGACTCTATCAGTTCTCAGTTTGGTTTACAGATGTAAGATCGAGAAGAGAAGTAGAGGTGGAGATACAGAGGATTCAGAATCTGTGTATACTTGCATGTATGGATGGTTGTATTAGGTGGAGAGAGATGTTGAGAGGAAGCGAGGGAAAATACGGAGTGAATTCTTGAGATCAAAGCTGAAAGGAGCGAGGGAGAGAGCGGAAATTAATTGTTTGTATGCTATTTTCAATATAAACAAAAACCAATATGGTTTTGTGTGAACACCAAATATGAATCCGAAAAACTATACGATTCGGACAAAAATCGGGTTTAAAACGATTTCAAGATTGCTGATCGATACGAATCCTCGAGGTCATGAATGAAACATTGCAAATGGCGGATAAGAATGTGGAAACAATCATTCGATTGGGATAGAATTTGATTGTTAAACGATTTCAGTCTTCCGATTTGTATGAAAATCGACCTCAAGAGCAATTTGGGCTTACCAACTGATTGATGCGAATTTGTGATTGAAATTTGAAGATATGGATGACCGACTACGGCCATTTGAAAAATTGTCCAACTCTCATAAAAATCGGTATCGAAAAGTTTTCATAAATGCCAAATATGAGCCTTTGAGTTTGTAATGAAAATTGCAGAATGGCCGTTAGAATTCAAATGTAAATTTTCCAATTAGGATGAGAATCGGTTTTTGGACGATTTCGAATGTGTGATTTCGAAGTCACTAAATACGAATCTTTAGCTTCGACATTGCAAACGAACGTCAGAAAATGACCAGTGACAATTCGATAAAATCGTTTGATGTTTATGGAAATCGGTTTTGAAAATGTTTTCGAGTCATTAAAAGCGAATCTGCGTAGATCTTCATGGTTCAAGAATTGAAAATGACGGATGTAAGTTTGAAAGGATCGTTTGATTTGTTCATGAATATCGTTGAATTATCACTGATTACGAATATGATCTCCAAATCTGTAGAATTGGAGAATATTAGGAATATTTTTGAAAACCGTGCGTCTGGTAAGGAATAATCAAATTACGAACAATAATTTCTTATTGAAATTGTTCGTTTCGTTCTCCTGTATTGGAATATTTCAGTTTTGTTCACTCCACTACTTTCGTTTTCAAACTTCCTTCCGATCTCTTTTTCTCTTCTCTTCTCTTCCGTAACCCTCACTCCGCTGCGATTCGAATATGTGTTTCTTAGCCTACCATACATCCACATGAATGGCATTCCTATTCGTTTTCGTGTTCGTACTCGTGTTCCTTTTCTCCTCCCTCCACCGCCATCGGTTTAACGGGGCTCTACATCAGCAGGAGCAGCAGCACGTGGCCAAAGATTACAGGGTGCGAGACGCCCTTATATAAAACTCTATCGCAACTCGCAACTCGCAAGGCGTATTCATTCGGTAGTCGTCGAATTGCCGGCTTTCTTCCTCTCTCTCTTTCTCTCTTCCTTTCTCCATGTAATTCTTTCTTCCGCTGTTTCTCTCTGAGAATCCTGGCAGCCCAGCAGCACACGACTCGTTTCATTTCTCCCTACGAAAGTCTGTTCCAAGATTATTTAAATTCGACACCCACCCTTACGACACCCATTTCTCTTGCGTCGAGCCCCAAGCCCGCCTCTGCCTCCAACTAGGGTAAGATTCACAGGAAACTCAAGCTTTATTTTTATTTCTTCTTATTTTTTTTTATTCATCAGAATTTCCAGGCGTTAAAGATCAACCCCTGCATCGAACTCAAAAATGAGGATAAGCTTCTCCATTTCCTTTTATGAAATTCATTAATTTCATTCGTTTACTTTTTCAATTTTCGTTTTTCCTGATCTTTCCAACGAAAATTCCACATTTTCATGCATTTTCTGTCTCCAATTTCATATTTTTCATTCGCGGATGCTGAGCTGCGAATGTCGATGGGCAGGCATACATTTTTGTCATGGTTTTTTTCTCCTCCCTTTTTTCCTCTTTCTTGTTCGGTTCAGAGTTTTGCGGTTTAGTGTCATCACCGTAGCTCACAAGCTTTTGACACTGAGCTAGCGAGCGAGCGATGAAATACGTTGAAATACTACGAACTATAAGATATAACTGCTGCATTCATCTACCGTTGCCTCACCGAGCCTCCCTCCCCAACATAATATACAAGAGATGTTTATGCGACGAGTTGATGTCTTCACTAACACATTTGAACATTCTTAATTCCTCCGTCTGACAACAATTTAGTGTGAAAATGCAGTAATATTCTTGAATTCTCTCTCCGAGCCCCGCGTCTCTCACACGTAGGTATGCACATTCGAGAATCTTAGAGGAATTCTTCAATTACGTGAAAGTCCAAATCCAATAAGTAATCAAAAGGCAAAATGAAAACGAATTTCGTTATAAAACGACATTGAACTTCTTCTAATTGAGATTCTCTCGATTATTATTCCTACAGACAAATGTCTATACATATGTATAGTATAATATAAATCTATATTCAAGGCTCGCGCGCCAATTAGTGATGATTACAGTGAGACTCCTCTCAACGGACACGTCTCCATAACGGACGTTCTGCAAATCCTCGTCAAAATAGCGCAGCCTCTAATAGGAAATATAATTCCCAATGACGGACACTCTCGGACGTGGACACTATAGACAGAGGATTTTACGACATCTTTTGGCCAAAGCGGATGGCAATGAGTCAGCAAGCCAGCGAGCTGTCCGAAAGTATCAGCATTTTGAACGCAGTTCTGTAACTTCTGTAACTGTTGCGTAACTGTCTCATGAAAGCTGGCTTCCCGAGGAGTGACACTGATTCCGTGGATGCATCGAACGTAAATGAGAACGAAACTCTGTCTGAGTTTGACGAACTTTCACGGCGATCGGAGGTGCCGCAGGTGACTTCGCAGGAATTGGTGATGTACGAACGGAGGATGCATATATGGACATCAGCAGACTCGATCTTTCTGCGAGTGACGGGCTCGCATCTGACTCGCAAATCACGATGAACTTGAGCCCGTTGTCGCGAGTAAGACTGCTTATTGGACCACGTAAATAAATCGAAACGTTATCTTCTACACAAAGAAGATGCCGATGGGCTAAATCTGATGTCCAAGGTTGAGATGCACTTTAAGAAGAAAATTCTAACTGATTGCAAAAGGCAGACGAAAATTACGGAATTCTTTGAAACGTAACGAAATATCAAAAGCATACGAAAATACGTACCTATACTATAAATTTCAATATATACAATGCATCAGGCATACATGTTATGGGACAAGTGTTGCATTTGAAATTGGTTGCGTTGAGTATTTATGGAATATATTATACGACAATGTATGTACTTACATTTAATTCTACAGCCGGTTTCACCCATTTTCGAAAATATGTCATTCTACTGCGAACCCATATTACGTGTTTATTAAAAATAAACCATTACATATGTGCGACGAGAATGAGTATTTTTCTGAATTACGGACACCTCTTAATAACGGACAATATTCCCTGTCCGTCCCCAACGTGTCCGCTATTGGTAAGTTTCACTGTGTCTCGAATTATCGCTGCCCCAGAGTCTATCACACTCAGACCGCACACGTGGGTCTCCAGGATATTGAAACCCCCCGACCTTTACCAAGCGGTGACAAATCGCCGGCGGTATAGCGAGGGCGAAGGCTGTCGTCGATAGTACAGAAACCTGACCGCATTACCGACTGCGAGACGTTCGCGACCCTCAAAACTTCATCCACATCCACCTTCACACGATTTCTTTCTTTCTCTTTTAGTTCTTTTGTTCTATAAGATCCCAAATGCCTAAGTTTCTGAGCTTCAGGTATGACCACCAGGCAGCAACACCCACCGACAGACAATAGAATCCGATCCCATCGTCGAAAATTAAATTCTCAATGTTGATTATCAATTACTCGTTTTTCTTCCGTATTACTGCAGGTTAGGTATTGTTAGGGAATATAATTTGAAAAAGAATCTTCAAAAAACGTTGACTGCAGCGGCGTGAAAAGGGAAGTATTCGTACGAGTAGCTCCATCTGTTGATAACTAGATGAAGCAGTCACATTTATACGGAACGAAAGTCCGGAGTCCAGTATTACCGACCGGGTGAAAAACAACAACGATTTTGCAATACTACTATGATTATTATCGTCGTTATTATTATTATTTCACGCATTTTATACTCGTGAATGACAGAGCTCAGATGGATCCCGAAGAGCCAAAAGGGAAGGACAAAAAGCAGCGTCGAGGGGGATCGGGGGGATGATAACAATAATAGTAAAAGTCGAACCCTGCCGAATCTAACCGAGGATAAGCCTCCGCCCAGAAACGCCCACAGTGATGGTATTGGCAGGATATTTGTTACGAGGTAAAATACTGTCATGGCTGAAGTACAAGGGAACACAAACTACAATCCAATGAAAAGAGGGGATATTCCGAAGTTGGTCGTTCGAGTTATATTCTCATACAGGGTGGAAACAAAAGACGTTATACCTTGCGAGCTTTTTTTTCCTCTGTCTTCTGTATTGGTTATATTTTCATGTTTCCTTTTTTCCGCTTCGCCTCTATCGATTCCAGACGACTGAAAAGCAGTCTGAACTCTAATTCCTCGCACCTCCTTCCTCGTCTTCTTCCAGGGGCAACGAATCGCGAACGCTGACAATGAGCAGTATGAGAAGTGGGAACGAACAATAATATAAATGAACGTCGCGTCACGTCGCCACGTCGACGTTTTCTGATGGATTCACACGAAATATGACTATCATCACTGGGCTGACTGTACCTACTACACTGGGACGGGGGGGGGGGGGGGGGGGGGGGGGGGCACAGACTACCGCTATCCTTACGATTAGGTATATTTCGACAACTTCGGTCTGCGTCTACCGGCTTAAGGACGGAGGGGACAATGTTTTTGATGTATCGAATGTTATCGCCATGTGACAACGAATACTGGATTCCGTGGCCTCAAATAATATCTATAATGGAGATACTGCAGTATGCGAAAGACTGGGGCAGAGTGGACCTGTCAACTACAGAACAAGTGAAATGAACAAAAAAATATCCAAATTTCTAAGGCTGGTTGGCCAATACCCGATGTTGCCGATTGCACCTCCGCAGCAGCAAGCTGCATAGACCATGCACTACCAAAAAAGTGGATGATATACGGCTATTTCCTATTTTGTTTTGACTTCTCATCATTCATCTGTCGTCACTATTATACAGCTGGTACTGCAGGTTGGTTACAAACAAAAGAGTAATAGAAACCCAAAATAAGAGAGAAACAAAAAAAAGCTAGAATGGAAAGGAAGAAAAAGGTTTTGACGTATGTTGGAGGTATAAGAATGGTGCAGGTCCCGGTGGTTTAAAATACTTAATATACGATCGGGAGCTTGATTGTCTGGCGCCCAACTCCACAGGCGTCACGCTTGAACAGAAGAAAGAAGATCTTGCGGATGCCTGTTCAATCTGTTTCCTCTTAACGACGTGTATTCGTCGATCTGGATTGAGTTTTTTAATTCTTGTGATGAGGCAGGACGAGAAGGAGAACACGAAGAAGGGGATGATATCCAATTCCGGAAATCCGAGCACATGCATGCTCATTTAGGTTTCTAACTGACTGTTATAATGCACTGCACGCGGCTGAGCCTCACGAGCCCGGGCCTGAGCTGCAGCTACGGTGAAAATTTAGATGATTAACTTTTCGCGGTCGATATAATCCGAGTGACGTTAACAAGGGGTTAATCCCCAAATCCCCAAATCCCTTGCCTGTCCCTCTCTTTTCCTCTATATTTCCAATCTCGCTCCGTGTTTTTTTTTTTTTTTTCTTGTCCTTGCTTTGGAGACAGAAGAGCAGCCTAGACCAGAATGAGATGGCGATGTACAGATATTTGTGTATCTCCTCCTCTTTCTTTTAATTCTGGTCCTATTTCCAAGATCATCTCAATTTTTCTTTCCTTTCTTGTTTTCATCTCCACACTGTCAAGTTTTCACTTGTATACCTTCATCATATACCCCGCAAGATAGCTAAAAATGAACTTTTCTTTCCATCCTCTGCGGTAGATAATTCTCACCTAAGTCCATCCAACGGATTACAAGACATAAGAATTAGGAATATGATAATCCTAGTGGGGGAGCTACGCTGCAGGTCTCATTATAATGTTTCCATAGTATACCTAGTAGAACAAATTTTTCTCGTCTTTGTTTTTCTTCCCGATTTCGCTTCTTTCTTTCTTGTTTTGTTTAGGTTGAAAGATCAAATTCTGTGCTATAATTGAAGTGAAAGAGTGAGACGAGAATGCATTAAAATGACTTCACCACGCGAGTAAGGAATTTCTTCTCTTTCCTCGCACTGACTCTCTCGTTATAACTATATTATTATTATTACTGTTTTTTCCTTCACTATTCTATTGCTAATTTTCTACTTTATCTTTGAAAATTTCTTTCTTTTTCTCTCATGAATCGAATGTCTAGGTAGATAATCAGTGATTATGAATACTCTCAACCGTTGAGCATCTAAGTATTGAATTCAAGGTACTGTTGAATATCATCTTGAAAACGCGAATTGCAGCTATAATAGACACACTGTAAGTTCTACACAACCGATCAGAATGGGATTTCGGCAATCGATAAAGTATTTTAGCGAAAAGTAATCCAGTGTATTTCACTTCTTCAAAGTGGTGAAAAGCTCTCTTATAGAAGTTCTGAATTTTGTCAGTCTTATCTAGCCAACCTAACGTCATAACATTTTTAATTCGAGAATTCAAATATTCTTCACAAAGTGCAGGTATACGTTTCAAGTCGGATAGTTCAATGGCTCTACCATTAATGATTCATGGAATCCATATCTATGGAGTTATTAAGGCTGCTGGAAACGTATGAAATATTCCAATAATTCGTAGCCAGATATCTGAGGAAGATATGTTAACGTTGAATGCTCCATGTGAACGGTATGTGAATATAAATTCTTCAGAAATGGTTATGAGTTACGTGAATTCATCCTGAATAACATAATATCATAATGACAGATTTTTCAGTAAAATGGCGTCGCGTCTCGTCGTCTGCTTTAGGGACACGTCCCGTAGTGTCAAGTCGCGGCGGGGTTATGGAGGGTCTAAAACTCCAATCCGCCCTTCATCCAGCCCCCTCTGTCTATATATCCATCCACGGACCCTCGTACAGCGGCATATCCATGTGTACAAGGGTGTCGACTCGGCACGCAACATCCCACATACACGCATACACAGATACCTACTAGTCAAATATCCCTGAGGGTAGATCCGAAAATTCGAGTCTAGGGAGGGTCCTGGTCCTTTTCCCTTTGTCACTCGACCATGTGTCCCTAATGCGAGTCGCGAGTCTCTCTTGGGGGGGTCATTTCTCCATTCTATTCTATTCATTTCTCTTTAATAGTGGGGAGAGGGAAGCATTCTGCGGGGGGGGAAACGACGCAGCGCAACGCGACGCAACGCCCCCTAAAGGGCGAAAAAACCCCCTTTATAGCCAGTCGCTTAGGATAAACGCATCATGTTGGAGAAGAGAGGAGCGAGTGAAACAGAAAATTTTCGTGTACGGTATGTACCTAACCTCCAAGGGGTTCGTTGTCGTTCATCCAGCAGACTGTGAGAGGGACTCTAGATTGACGTAAAATCAATGAACAAAGTCAATGACTTCTTGAGTGGTTGCTGTAACGTTGTATAGTGCGGTATATTGTAGCAGAAGCGTTTCGTAGAGGGGTGTGGGGTCTTCGCCCCTTCGTAAAGTAAGCGAGCGCAGCAGTGAGATGTACGAACTACTACCCTTGAATGAATTTTCACGGCGTACTTTACATTCTATTTTTCTTTGTAAACTTCAAGATTATGTTGGAAACATGAGACTCGGGCTATCCGGAGATATCAATTTTGGCAAAAATCGGTACAGTAGTTTTGAAGAAATGAATTGAATTTTCGGAGATCGGTAATCCACAAACTATCTATACTTTTGAACGAATCAATCCTTGTCGTGAAACGAGTGTGAGATTATATCTGCCAGGTCGAGCCTTCTGCACATGAATCGATGAATATTTTCGAGCAGATCGGTATGGCCGCTATTGAAAAAATGGGAAATTTCGAGAATCTGCTATTGTTAGTAGGTGAACTTGAGTGAACGGCTTTCGGGAACGACGCCCAATATTATGTACCTACGACAGACTGAACTCTTATCGAATCTGAATCCGGATAAAAATCGATGGAGTATGTAGGTAAAGTGTCGAAGAAATTCCACATTTTCGAAAAATGGTCATCAGTAAACTCGAATGAATTTTTGTCCCGTTCTAACGATGAGGCCACTTTGTTTATTATTCAATAAATATCGAATTTCCCGCAAAATCGTCACGCCGTTCCGACTACATTAGTTGATGAATGAAAAGAGAGATGAAATATTTAGAAAAAGTGGCGGTCACCCAGTAGACCAACAAAAAAGGAACTACACTGATTGGTATACGATTTGTTTATTTGTATTGTATATACGTAAGTACAGAATGTAACCGAGACTTGGCTACCGTTCGAATACAATATATAAGACATATGTATACCCGAGGTGTATACTTATATTATAAATATAGGTACAAGAGGATCCGCATTATCGTCCACTTGAAAAATTTTCGACAGTCATTCTCGCTAACAAGTGACTTTCTTTTTTTTCTCTCTCTCTCTCTGTCTCTCTCTCGCTTTTTTTGCTTCAGTAACATTTAGTTTTTGTTTTCTTGTTGTTTCTCTTTTGAGCGAACCATCCGCTGCACCAATAATAGCGATGACTAATTTGGACTCAGATGTTTCAATCCAGCACAAGCAACGATGGGAATAATAATAATCAATTTCAATATAATATAATATCATAAAACGAACAGTTTCGAGGAAGAAATTGCATGTAGTCGCCATTTTTGAATATCTATGAACAGAGGATTTTCCGGATAGGTAGGTAATGTTCGTACAATCTACGGGAAAAAGTCCCAAGATTTTTTGTGAAAGTCTTGTCAAAATTGGCTCCCTAGAATACTTTGTGTGACAGTAAGTTCCCAAAGAAGCGAAAATGTGGAAGCCAACTTGGTATACATACGTACATACATACGTAGCTTTTCGAAAAATTTCAAATTCCCATGAATTTCTGGACGCTGATGGCAATTCCCGACATCGTGCAAGGGCGTGGAAAATGACAGTTGAAGAACCTTCTACAAATTCTAGGGCAGTCGAGCTTGCCGCGAACAGAAGGAAGGATACACTACACAGAGGGATAAAAATTGTTTTCAGTTACCTCAAGGCGGCCTGAAATTAGGGAAAATATTATTTTTCCAAATCGTATATAACTGCAGTAGACTGCAGATTGGGAAAGCGTTTTCCGCGATGTTGAAGGTCGGGGCTGGTACCTACATCGATAGTATTTCAAAGTCGATTGTATCTCTATTGATCAGAGAGGGTAAAGTACACAGATACATGGGTAGATACATAGTATATATATGGGGGATGCCAAGTTGAAGAGATTGGGCGGGGGGCATCTAACTCGAAAGTTATAGAGAGTATAAAGGGAGGAGTAGGTGATGGGATGTGTATATATGTATTTACCATGGTACATTCGTATTTTGTACAAGATAGAAAGGGAAAGAAAATGAGAAGAAAAACGAGGAGTAGTAGCATGTTCCCGTTCAATTGACTCCGCCATATTGAATTAGATTCTATGGGCTCTCGATGGTATTACATACTCTTTTTGAAGGGGCAGACTCTCAACGACTCCTACGTGACATCACGCGTTCTCGGTTAACGGGATATTATGCGCCATGGAAAGGGAGAGACGAAGCAAAAAAGGAGTGCGAAATATATGATGCCGATGAAGAGAAAAAATGTTTGTTCCATTTTTTCGTTTATTTGTTATCATGGTAGATAGTTTTGTAATATACATTCCGAACTCAAGAATGAACTTTTATCCCGAATTTAGGTATTTATGTTCATTTCTCGGTCATATTCTTGTTCTTCGTCCTTTGTTCCGATTTGTAATAAATATGATCGAAAATCAGATACATCGAACGTTTTCTCTTATGCTTCTTATTCTAATTCCATTGTCTCATTAATTTGCTCTCATGCATTGCAGACAAGTACTAAAAAGCGTTTGTCGATAAGTATCGCGATCTATTGTTCTCTTCACTTGAGAGCTCACTTTACCGCACGAGGTACAAATCTTGTTTCTCGTAACCCAGAATGCGGCCACATCGTTCATTTTGACTATTATTAAAGCCTACGGACATCGGTAACGCGAAAGAGCCGTTGATAGCACAAATCGACACGCAATGCCAACCGAGCGCGTACATCCAAAACCTTGTTTGTTTCATCGAACCGTAACGACGTATTCTTTACTCTCGCGATTATTTGTGTTTAACGATTTAAAGAAAGATTTAGGTGCACGTTTCAATTGAAACGACAAAAAACCGATGGTTGCGAATAAAGTTTCATTTGTCATCTCATATATTTTCTTGTTCTAACTGAAATGTGCATGTTCGGGGCTCGTGAACGCCGATTAACTTGATTCTACGAAATTTTTATCTGCGCAGAATCTTTGATAATAGTGAAAATAATTGATATGCCGACATTCTAGCTGTGAGAAGAAAACAAAATTTATACCACGTACCGTGAAGTGGGACTATAGCATGCTCATATTCTTAACGAAAAATGAAATTTCTATAATGACCGTATTTTTGAACGAGTCGCAAATTACAATACAAAATATCTTTTTTCAATTGAATTATGTAATTTTCATAATGGATCCCCGAAAGCTATGGTGCCGCCACATCGTCATTTTCCTCGTTCCTCGCAACATTACACCTACCAGGTGTTACACGAACTCCCTACGACTCCACCTACCTATATACTAACTATAATATACATATGTAACATATATACTTGGCACAATGAAATGAAATGAAATGAAATGAAATGCAATGAAACGAACGGACAAACTCACTACTGCTTCTTCCCACCTTGGGCTAGGTATAACAACAATAATAACAGTAATAGGTCTACAATGTATCTGTGTATATACCAGGGCAGGGAATTCTTCACAAAGAGGTCTCAGTTTAATAGGAGTCTGGTTACAACCATTGTAAAAATCTTTTCTTCCGATGAATTTCCTATCGGGCAAAATCTACCACCCGTTTTTATTCTATTATTATAATAATAATATAGCACATCTATAGGTATGATGCATTTTCGTGTGTGTGTCGTTCGAATGCGAGATGGGGACAGGTAGAGGGTGACTCATTTTTTCCACAGCGATTTTCTTCTTTTCTTCTGTTTCTCGCGTAATTCCATTTTGGACAAATTTTTTTCATCAGCAAAACCGAAGCAAAAACATTGAATTTCCTCCGCTGTTATCATATCCGCGGGTAGGTATCCGCACCGAAGTTCGCCGACGGAAAAAAGAAGCATACCTACTTTTTCATTTGAAACATAATTTATCATCGCTATTTTCCACAAATCATCTCTCCAAGGGGCAATTGCAGGCGTCGCTATCCTAAATGTATACAGAAACCATTTCGAAGACGAGAATAGTGAATTTTCACAAACTATACGATCGATCTTGATGTCACTTTGAAAATTCATCGAGTACGATGGCAGAAAGTGGCTAAGTATTTCAGTTGCTCAAAGCGTCGTTCCGATTTGATGAGAAATGAATATCTTCTATCTTAGCTAGGTTAGATTGCCAGCTGTGACTCCGATTGTCTCTTAACGATCGTAAAAGCTTGTGCAGCGACAGGAGCAAATTCATACCGATCGGGCTGCACACGCGCTAAAATCGCAGACGAAGCAAAATCAAGCACATTGTAGCCTAAATTAATATAACCTAAGAACTCCTTTTTGGAATTGATGGTAGAGGACTGCTCCGCGACCTTGTATACCTTCTAGGACCTACTGCTCACGAACTTGGGAGCCAAGAGCCGAGAGCCAAGAGAAGATGAGGACCCTTCCCTATTACTGAGAACATCAAGGGCTTTTCGCCCTTCCTTTCGTCACAATTCGCCACTCGCTACTCACCTCTATAGCAGCTCCGGTAGATATGGGCTATACCTATAAGGTACTTGACAAATCAGTCCGGGCGCACTAATTGCGTTTAGCAAATGCCCTGTTATTATACTATTAAAGTTGAACTATAATATGGACTACGGTCGTAAAAACGGCATTATCATTTAGTATAACAAATTCCTAATCTGTGTGTCTAGAGTCGCTACCGCGGGGCCTTTTCACGTACTAATTTTGGCTCTTTTTCCGTAGTAATGCGGGAAAGTTACCCGAATTTCTCTTCGGCTTTGTTTATGTTTTCAGCCAACAATATATCAATTGTCAAGATTTTATTTCAGCTTCTCAGTGACTGGTCTTCATTTTCAAAAATGCAAACAAGCTTGATATCCAAACTTCCACAATTCGAATTGTCACCAAGATAATAACAACTCCAAATTTCTAGAAGATTTGCAAATTTTGGAGATTTTCATCTTTTAACTGTCACCACGGCGGACACCCTATTAATTAGATTCCCCAGAGCTGGTTACCAATGTTTATGTGATCTCTGTTTGTGCTTCTCGCTTTTGCCTATTCTTCTTCGCATATGATTTCAAATATTCTTCAGTTACTTTTTCTCTTCAAACTGGTATTTCATGAATCGAAAATAATTGTCATGAAATTTGATTGAATTTCATCTTGAGAATTTCGGTAAATAGGTATAGATCTTCCTCTACTTCTCTCGCGTTCGAAGTTTCATTTCCAATAGCATTCTGCGGTGCATTCAAATGTTTTCCGCATGAAATTTCGCTCAATGTAGTCAAATTCGGAAATAAAATTCTCAATCAATTTGAAAGAAGAGGAGAAAGATAACTCTGAGTAAATCAGAATAATAATGGCGCGAACTGAAGATCGACGAATCAAAGTAAATCACATTCCACAATTCCTGTGGCAGTTCGGAGAGACTCGAATAGAAATACGTCTATTACTGATTGAATAGAAGGTAATTTCAATGTAATTCCTGCAATCGAGTATCTCATTACTGAAGAAATTAACGATTTTCCTCATTAATATTACTGGTAGGTATATATTAGCTGCACTCCACAACGAAGACCCTTCAAGCATTTGATTGAATCTTCCACGAGAAATGAGTGATGTGAGTGGTTTGACAGTTTATGGTCTTTCTATTATGACACATTTTCTCTCTCTTCCCATCATTTTCTGTCATTAATTCATATTACAATTTTGTGAAAACGATAGAAGATGAATCTTTTCTTTTACAGTCTGCCTTAGAATTTAGAAATACTTTTTATTTTTTTTTACACTTTTGAATAATTTTCTTCCGACGGTGTTTGCGTTTTATATATTTGTTTTTCTTTTTTTCTTCATCAACTGCAACGGCTCGACTCTCATTCCGCGAGTTTTCCGCAGAGGCCAGAGCCACGAAGGGAAAATAGTATATAGGATATAACGTTTCCATGGTTACAACAGGGTGCAAAATTCGCGCCACCCCCTCGAGTAGAGCCTCAGAGAACGTGGAATTGTTCGCAGCTAGGGGTTTGACAAAATGGTGCGCGGTGGAATAATGCCCTTCGCACTGATAATAATACACCCGGTTTTTCGAATTTTCATGACGCTACAGTATCGAAAGTGAATTTCGGTTCTTCAATTCATGCGAGCTTTCTCGCCTTTCGTACCATTTCGAAGTATGAACAGACAAACTGCAGGCAAGGATAAAATTTTTGTATAAATCTACTATCTGCTATAGTGAACTTTTTGGTAAAATTTCGTATTCTCTTCTGAATGAGTCACCCTGATCCTGTAGGAAATATTTGAGCACCCGGTGGCGCCCGTATTGACACTATCTACGATCTAAGATCTCCAGAATCACTACAGTAACAATTCTCGCCCTGCATTGAGTGAGGGAGGGTAGACGAGCGACGACGCGGACAGGCAGACATGATTTTATGTAATACCTACGTTGCCACGCCGGAGACGAGATCGTATCTTAAAACCACTAAACAAACTACTTCCTCCTTCTTCTCGAGGGAGAAGATGAGATTATTCCAAGATGGCTGTGAGCTAGGAGAGTCGGAGACTGGAGAATATTACTCTTATTAGTATGAAAAATAGACATCACGTGCTTCAGGGGGCCCGAGAACTAATTGTAAAGTATTATTATAGTTGGACGTGGGGGGTCCCGAAGTTAATAAAAAATGAAAAATTTCCGCCAAGAATTGCTTAGAGTGTACCTGAACTGCTTTTCACGTAATTATCTCTGTGTTTTATCAACTTTTTGGAAATTTATCCGAACAACGTTATCGGTGTTCAACAAAATTCACAACGTTTATGTTCCTTATAGAAATTGTTTGTAGGACGAAGCACTTCCGAGATAAGTAATTATGTGAAGCCGACTGTGGGCCCTTATATAGTTGTGTAGCTCCGTCCGAGTCCAACATGTTATTTATTCCAATATCCCGGACACGTCAAGTTTTCGGGAAAGTGTGTTGGAAAAGAGTACTAGTAGTCGAGAATCTGCATCTTTTGTGATGCTCCAAATGTTTTGGTAGATAAAGCGATTCGCAAATACGTTTATGATGCGGAGAAAAGGCTTTCAGTTTGATACTACAAAATCGTAACATATCATGACCTATAATAGTTGAATATCTTTCAAGGTCTTTGACTTTTCAAAAAAAAAATGATCTAAACGAACGTTGTATTGCTCCGAAAGCCGCGTATTTTGTCTTCTCACTATTTTTTGTCTACCTCAATAAGAACTTCGGGGATAATTGAGAATACAAATATTTCTAGATCAGGGGTTTCGGCTTTACGACCGTGAACCGTGTTGTGATTTTTCGGAAACGAGCTCCGAACGAAACTTGCAACGTTGAAAAATCTACGTCTTTTGTATCTGAACAAGTTTTTCCATAAAATCGAGTGTTCTGGAGAAAACAGAGGAGGAAGCACGTCCTCTCATTATTTCGTTCAATTATGACCTACAGCTCTCACGTGCGAAAATGTTAAAAAATAAATAGCGACGAATCAGTACAGACTACAGACTACAGAGAAGAGAAGAAATAAATGAGCGAGAGGATTACGCCGGTTTTAACGAGCCGCGCGACGTAAATTAATTGTCTTATCCCCTCATTCTCTCCTCCTCATGAAGCGACGGCATGGCGGCAGCTGCAGCCTCCGCTGCAGAGCTGTCAAATGATTAATTCAAATACCGCGAAGGTGTCGCGTCGTCGAGACAAGCGACGCGAAATCTACCACAGGATTACGTCAATCAATAAGCAATGAAAAATATCATGAATAATTCAGAACATGATATTATGTCTGACTCATTTCCTTTTTCATTCTATCGCAATCATTCACTCAAAATCCTCATCTTATATTTACTCTACGACCGGATTTCAATTCCCTGTAATAACTCTGATTGGGATATCGAATTATGAATATCTTGAAAAAAAATTCCAAGTCATTCCGAACACTCTGCATTATTTTTCGTCTCATTTTTTCCCCTCGATCAGACTGAAATTATTGCCAGTGAAATAATTCATGATCCAAGGAGATTTTTCGCTATTTCCGCAACGACCTATTAGAATTTGAATGGCTTGTAATGAATTATAGTGAGTTCTCCATGATATCTTATGACTCAACCAGAATGCTGGCCACTTTCGCAATGATTCACAAAAATTTGACTACCACCTAAATTGAATTAGCGCAAATTTCAGGTGATATCTTCTAACTCAAAAAGATGTTCACCTACTTGTTTAATAACTAACAAGACTTCGAATGACTCAGAATGGACGACAGTTGGTCTCATAAAACTGTGATTGACTCAAAGTGATTCACAGAGATGCTCTCAATGATTTACGATTTATGAAATTGAATGACTTCAAGTAAGGTACAGTGCATTTGAGAATAATATTTCATTACTCAGGAAGATTTGTAGTAACTTTCGAAGTAATTCATGGGATTTCGAATGATTTGTGATGAACTATGGCAAGTTCGGGGAAACTTTCACTGACTTATTAACGTTTCTGTCCATTTTCTCAATGAGATACGCGACCTCCAATGATCTAAGATAAATTGTGGTGAACGTGAAAAACTATTTCATGAATCGAAAATGTTTTCAGTGACTTGCGGGGTGATTTGTAAAAATTTAAATGATTCAAAATCAATGTGGTGAGTTTGAGAAGGTATTGATTGACTCGGAAGGATTTCTAGAGACGCAACCAATTACGAGAATATTAATAGCTCGAAATGTATTACAGTAACTTCCAGCAGGTATTTTTACTGATTCGAGGAGCTCTCTAGCAATCTCCTCAATGATTCACGTGACTAAAAGATTTGAGAGAATTATATTGAACCTGGAGTCTTATGTCATGACTTGAAGAAATTTCTCGTAAATTTCGAACTGATTCATGAGAATTTCGATGATTTACAATGAATTATTGCGACAAGTCGTGCAAGATACACGACTCGCGTAATATTCGATAAGCTAAACTGAATTGAAGTAAATTATGACAACTATTGCATGACTCAAAGAATTCATTAATGACTCCCGTGATGTTTGACGATACTATTTGCATGACTCAATATCTTACAAATGAATTTCAATATCATATCAAAGGATCTGCAAAATTGCCCAGATTTGTATTTGACCTCGGCAACTTTGCAAAAATTATTTCGAAAAAAAGAAATAATATTTTGTTAGTTTTCTTCTCAATTAATGTCAAATATTATTCGTCACACGTATAATTATAATTCACGGTTTTCTTCCATATTCGCATTCCAGTAAATCGTAATCGCAATGTCCTAGTATACCTACATACATCGATACTTATATAGAATATTCGCTCTAACGAGCGTAACTCGCAATTGATTAGGGTGGGCGTAAAAATTCCGAAAGACCAAAGAATAGACGCGTCCAAGTTTCCGAAAGTCAAATTATCGGAAGTGTAGAAGGGCCATAATAACGGAAGGCTATCGAGTATAAAAAAACAATTAAGAACGTAAAAACAAATAACAAATAAATATGTCCGAAAATTATTCCTCAGAATGGGAAGGACTATGAGCGGTAAAATATCCAATTGGTCAAAATATCGGACGCTTGGAAAGTCGTGTGTTCACAATTCAGCGTCGTGCTCATTACAAAAGTTAACGAATCCGAATTCATTGAATTGAAGGACCCAAAGCTCGGAAGGTCAGAATTCCGAAACCCATCGGAATAAAAGGAACAAGATAGCGGAAACTCAAGAGGCATCAGAACAAGATTTATCGTTCTGTACTAAGAAAACAATCAACTACTTGTCATTTTTTCGAAATTTTGGCGATTCAGAATTCTGGTCTTTTGACCTTTTCCTTGACTAAGTTTTACCGTTTCTGAACCTTTATTCTCGATTTTGTTTTCTTCGGTTCATTAGCTGATAGAAACGTTAGCCGCTCTGAATTTTCAATTTGAAAAATATAAATTTTCTAAATTTCGCCAATCTACGCTTCGTTCGTCCGGAATGTAAACTATCCGAAAATACATTTGCGGATAAAAGCGCATTCGGGTGGATAGCCTTTCAATGAAACAACGTCATTCAATTTAGTAATACATCAGAAATGAACACTTCTCTTTCTCGATCCTTTGCTATTCCGGAATTGGTATCTTTGAAATTCGCAATTTCGGCCCGTCTACTCTGTGTCTTTCGGAATTTTATCCCCACGCGCTTGATTATATCACGTACCAACACTTGCTGCTGTTTTTGCCTCCTGGCCTTTTGCTGCTTCTGCTTCCTCTCCTCCTACCACGGCTGGGCTTTACCATGAGGCATGATCAACGCATCATCACAGCAACACACACGTACATGGAATGGCGTGGAAGAAATAAAACCAAAAATAAGAATGTTAAAAAAGAACAGAAAAGAAAACTCAAGGAGGAGTGAGCCATCGAAAGAGGTCGTGAGTGAGCGAGTTAGCTATACGCGCCACGGGAATGAAAAAGGCCAACAATTGTACAACGACATTGCGAGGTCCCTCTCCCCCATAAAACCCGGCCATCCATCGTCTAGGGTTACAAAATGAGAGGGGAATATTAAGTCCCGAGAGGATAACAAAATGGCCGCCACCATCCTCGCCTGTATACGTTGTATGCCCGTATATATATATATATATATATATCTAAATACATATACGCTGCATTTCACATAGAAAATAGAAATAAATAACTTTCAGAAAGAGAGAGAAAGACATTTATTGAGCGCCCAGATTGCTCCCCTCATAGCAATGGTATAAAAATAGCCTGCGAGTAACAGACAACATAATTACCAGCGTATATAATAATGATAAATTAAAGTTGACAACAACAACGCAGAATAGATCCAATAAGAGCAAGAGAGGTGGTGGAACTATACTCGGAAGAGGTAGAAAGATAGAGAAGTAGAGAACCCACGGATGAAAATCATAGGAAATTCTCTTTTTCTCGCTCTCTCTCTCTCTCTCTGTCTTCTATCTGCCAATATAGTGGCAACTTTATAACCTATAACTCTACCTTATTCCATACTTCATGTCTATATCTTTATTCCTACGTGGCGACGAGTAGCGCCGCGCTGTTGCCTTGGGTTGGCCCTGCGTTGCGTTGGGTTTGTGGCCCCCTGTCGCTCGCCGTTCCCCACCTCCGCGCTATTCGCCCGTGGATATAACGAAATACATATAGAAACATAGAACGTGACCAGGGATCGAAATTCAAGCTGAGCGGGAAAGAGAGAGAGTGTTGGGGGTTCTGCTGTATCTATATGTTTAGTTGTGCGGAGCTAGTGGAGGGGGATTTGGCTCCTTTTTGATGCTGCTGCGTGGTGGACTGGCGGCGGTTGGGCACATGCGCAAGCGAGTAGCAAGCGCCCAATAAACCAGATCCTCCTACCATGGAACCAACCTACCAATCTATCTACCTACATATCTACATCCCACCATTATTTACCACATAACATATATGTATCTGAATTCTGCACCATGGATAAATGCATAGTACGTATATCTGCATTTAAATCATTCCACGTGAAATCGACCGGTTCGATTGAAAACCCTCATGCATCATCTCCATCCTTCGATTTTTATGGTATCCTTTGCGCAAGAACAAAGAACAACCTATACTTACCAACGATAATTGAAAGCTATGGTCTCGCGTTGTTTTTATTCAATTATTTAGTTCCTTTCTCTAAAAATCGTTTTCGAGTTGTGAATTTTCTGTTTGATAGTTCACAAATCGTCGTGAACTATCGCTCGAAACAATGAGTATGGAGATTAATTTATCAGAATTCGAAATATGAGGCGTGAGATTTGTGATTCTGATTTATGTTATTTTAACACAGCGGGTAGCGTGGCCGAGCGGTCTAAGGCGCTGGTTTAAGGCACCAGTCTCCTCGGAGGCGTGGGTTCGAATCCCACCGCTGCCAAGATTTTTGAATTCTGATTTTTCGAATTGAAAATGATAAAAGATGACGAGACAAATAAATAATCAATAATATTGTCATCATTATCGTTCTCGTCATTATTATTACTATGAAGAAGCAAATCAAAACTGGGAAACCTAATTGCTCACAAGATTCTCGTTATTATCAGTATTATTATCATGATTTTCGCGTGAGTAATATCGAAAATGTTCAGTAGGGACTTTTTAACAAAACGAAAATTAAAAAAACCACCGTCGAGCTACCGACGGCTGATAATTTACATTCCAGGGTAAATCTTCCAGCAGTCACTGACGCAGTTGATGAATACGATTTTCTCTTTCCCAAATTTTCTCTGTGCCGATTATGTTTTTCGGGCATCCTTTTATTGTGTCTATTCATGTCTTGTGTCGTTTCAGCATTGAAATGAATTCAAAAAAGAATATTGCGTTAATTGTTTTCAATCATAGTAACGCGAGATCAAATCATACAGCTGTTGATAGAGATAATAATACTGAATCGGTATAAATTTTCGAGATAACAAAAATGTATCTTCAATACTTTCTATTCACCTCATGTTTTACCCCTCGACCATAATTCCCAGTTGTAAATTTAGTAAATCTAAATACAAGAATGTACATTGGTACATGAATCACGTTAAATTCAGTAGATAAAATATATATACAGGTATATTATGCAGTACATATATAATGTTCCGGATAAGATAAGAATTATAAAAACGAATTTTCAATCGCTACAAGCAGATCATTATTCGAGAAATTAATTCCCAATTATAATAACAGTAATAGTAATACCAATAATTACAGTTACAATTAACTCGCACGAACAATCATAATCAAGTGTCATATGATTCAATGGAAAAATAATATACCGAGTCATGAATATATTCGCAGTAGAATTACATATCCCTTTCAAAGAAATATGACATCTTTTTCTGATACGAATATCTGAAGAATTAACCTTTGCTCATGATCACGTATACTAATAACTATAATAAGCCGGAGTGTTTAGAATACATGTAATATTGTACTTATGCATGCATGGAAAGGATGAAAAATCTATACATTTTGTGATTGGGATCAGAAAATAGAAAGGTTGTCCCAAGTTTGAGAAGAAGTGAAGATCGTATACGTATAGGTATACATAATATGATGTATAATCGATTAAGTTATCCAATCACTTCACTCCGTCGATAAAATTTGCCTATCTTTTTTCATCAGAACATCCACGGCGTGAAACTGTAACGGAGGGTAAGATGGATCGCTACCTTGTCCAGCGAGCATATTTTCTAAATTTCGTATCTGATAATCGCCTCGTAACTTCGTCAGTGAGAAATTGAGAAAGTGAGTCATAAAGTAAACTGAAAAGCGAGTAGCCAGAGCCCAGCTGTGTATTTACTGTTTAGTATAGTTTAAGTCAAGTCTAGATCCGTTTAGTGAGGAGAGAGAGTTGCTCCATTGCAGAGTTGCAATAGTCAGCTTTTTTAATTTGAACGTCCGAAACACCACGTTCTTTTTTTGTTTATAGTTTTTCTTTTCTGTGTGTGAACAAAAATAGGAATAATGGAGCCGCAAAATTATGTTTAGTATTGATTTATTATTATCATAAGAAAAAAAGTGTACCACATTACGTGATTGTGTGAAAAAGAAATTGAAAACAATACGAACAAAAAAAAGTGATAACGGAATAATATTTTCTAATTTTCACAGTTTTACATCAATCTTTTTCCTTTTTCTCGTGGTTTCAAGTGATAAGATAAAAGTGAAGGAGTATTTTGATTGCAGTATTTATTTACTTATTTAATATCATGGAGGATCTTAGGATAGTGCAAATATCTTTCTGGGAAACGGTTCAACTACATTTTCTGTCTTTCGTATTCGGTGTTTATCTAATCGTCAAGAGATTTATCAAGTGGGCATGGAATCCTAACCAATTTTTTCTTATACACGAGCGGGACAATCCGCCGCTGTGTTTGGTTGATAACAGTCTCGGGAAACACTCTTACGTTAAGCTCAAGGTTTGTGTACAGAACAAATTGGTAATATAATTTTCGATTCCATTATATTCCATTTCCTTCGAATAATTGAAAACATTCGAAATTCAGTGATAATTCATTCATCAATTATAAGTATAATGTATATGCCGCAATGCTGGAAAGAAATTTCAAGAAATGTGAGAAAGAGAATGAGAGAATGAAAAGAGTTAGTGGACTGACGATACAAGAGTGTAACAAGTGGAAAGCAATCAGTGGAGAGAAGGTTTCGCGTGACCTTTGATAAGATACGAATGTTATATACCAATATATGGGGCATTCCACCAGAACTCACCGAATTCGAAGCCTCGTTACATGCTGCTTTCTGAAATGATCTTTTTCTCGCATCTAACCATTCCCGTTACAATCGTAGAGCATGCCCAGATTCTTCTGGGTTTCCGCTATATAACTCGAAACCTATGTGAGCCCGATGGAAAAATCAACGGCGCAAAATTTGTCTCTAATTTGGTTTCCACCTCGGAAGTAATTCCCCAATCATGCCAAACACGCGATGAACGGACCAGGTGGAAAATTGTTTTCCATCAATAGGCCCCCCTCCTACCGTTTTCGGTGCGGATCTTACACAAAGTTTTTGAACAAATCCAAATATCGTAAATATCTCGAGTGTGCGAGAGAACGCAAGGCTCGTTCTTTCACGAATCCTGTATTTTGCTGCAAATTGAGAACCTTATTGAAGAAAATTTCTGATCACAGCGGTCGCAGTGTGGTCTGTTCTACAGAGTGCATGAATTCTGGATTCATCCAGTGCACAGTGTACACAGATTTGATTGGTCGTTGAACCGGACGGTGTCGTCCCGGTTGGACGATTGAAAGTCACCTCATGTTGTCTTCACGGCGGACTTGCCGGGCTCGCCAGTGAATAATGTCAGTTATGTCACTTGAGCAGAGGTTCTCAATTTTTCCTAAAATACGGTGCCCGTGGAAAGAGCACGCACGTTGCGATTCCTTGCATCCTCTCTCTGAAGGTAGCACAGTTCAGGTAGATTATCATGTATTTTTTCAAAACATTAATACTCATGTTTAAGATTTTCATAGTATGTTGCTTGCTGTTAGACAGCATTTCGCGGCGGGACGCACACCGGAGTGAAAAACAAAAGATATAATGGGTGCGTCTTACTTGCTACGTTCGGTAAACGAACGATATGAAAAATTGATCTCCCGTATATAGTAGCATTGTGTATGCACAATCCGCAAAAGTCATAGTTTTCTGCGGCCGATTATCCCCGTGGATTTCGCACCAGAAACTATTCGGGGCATACATACATAATATACGGATATAGTTCGTTGAATGTCACTGCAAAGTAATCTTACGATTTATTGTACACATGGTATAACTATGTGGGATATTCCATGAAAGGGTTTAGCCGAATAAGCAGGCTCAATCTGCCCCCAGCGAATTTTGTGGCACCAATTATTTCAAACATTTGTAGAAAAACCTGAGAAGAAAATTCCGTGCAAAGTTACAGATTTCCATATCGATTACCGGTCGTTTGATGATGTACACCAAAAATGTGTATTTCACTAAAATATAGGTTCTTACATGATGCTTATCCATTTGGGCGATAAATTTTATTTTGCAGCCCACAAGAAAGTGATTTCGTTATTAAAAAAATCGGATTTCGCTCCAAAATTCTAAAAGAAATCTTTAGCATTAATCTATTCACGTACAAAAGTTATTGTTTTGATACGTTCAAAGAATTTCAAACTGTAGTGTATTGGAGGAGAATCATAGAAAATATCCTTTTTTCACGACATTACTATATATTTACGTATCCTGTAATCTAAAATACTTTTATGGAGTAAGAGAGTAATGTTCACATACTTTTGCACAAGTTTCTATACAATATCATTTTAATTTTAAAAAATATGGGACTTATCATTCATTGTGATACGAAGATGAAGAGACAGTCATATAATGTTGAACAAATAGCACAAATATACAATAGATTATTTTCTTGTGGAATGATAAGTGCTATAGGAAAAATGATATGGATATGGTATGCCCATTCATATTTTATTTGTCGATTCCGAATATTGGTTTGAAGATAAACACACAAATCAATTAAAACTACTTTTTAATCGCTAACTATTGATATATTTATATTTATTTTTTGTAAATTTCCAACGTAATCTCAATGAAAAGATTCTTTCCGTAACCGTTCAGCGTCGTTCGGGTTGATATTTCCCGGATGTGTTAAGTTGTTATGAAAATTAATGAAGTATTTTAGATTACAGGATAGATAAATACAATGAAAAAAGGATAGTTTCCAAGATTGTCCTTCGATACACTACAGTTTGAATTTGTATGAACGTTTCAAAATATAATAACTTTTGTACGCGAATAGATTATTGCAAAAGATTTCTTTTAGAATTTTGGGGCGGAATACGAATTTTTGAGTAAGGAAATCACTTTCTTGTATAGGTTAAAAAATAAAATTTATCGCCCAAACGAATAAGCATCATGTATGAACCTATATTTTAGTGAAATACACATTTTTTGTGTATAATACGAACTTCATAGGCGTGAAGTTTGATAACAATCGCTGAAAACCATCAAAAACGACGAAAAAACGGTTTTCAAAGTTTTTACCCTTTCCCGCCGAACCGAAAATTCTGAACAAATTTGGGGGGGATACATTTTATACAGGCACACGTTATTCAGAATTAAAAAATTACGCATGTATATTTGGTCCCGAGGAATCACGGTTTGAAAATTTAATTCACACGCCAAAATTCCAATTCTATGCCTGAGCCGAAACCAAAAATTGGGACCAGGCATGTTCACGGTATCAGCCACCAAAAAACCTTTGTAGCCTGTCGGTTGAATATTCGCATAGAGGAAAAATAAAAACTACAAAACACCTTTATTGAAATTATAAGCCATGGGGGATGCCTATACCTATAGACTTGAAACTCGGGAGAAAATATTCGTTTTACAGTACGAAAATAATAACCTACTCGTGAGCCCAAAAAGACCGGGGCCGGATTTGACGATCTTATCCGGCTAGGCCCTTACATACAAAAATGTTATTCAAATTTTTGTTACGCTAAATTCTATTTTTCATATGCTAATCTTCTATTTACAAATTATCCCTACATGCATGTCGATTTTTTTACTATTATGGAAGGATTTGGTATAATTCTACCCTCAATTCCCTGCAAATTAAAAAAAAAAATTCGAAATTCGACCTGCAATACATTAAAAAAAAAAATGATGAAATTTTACATTCATCGTTGACGATCCATGTATAAATGTTTCTTTGCGTTTGACTATTGGATGATTATGCCTGGAGTAGACGTGGAATGTGACAATTTTTTCATGTATTCTTTATTATTTTCAGTATTCAAATGACGCCGAAAGTTCCAACTAATCCAAAATCAGCAATAAATCTCCATCATTCACATCTGTTTTTCATGTCCCACTACTCTATACTCCAGCCATAATCGCCCAATGATCGAACTCGAAGAATGATTTATACATGGATTTTCGACGAAAAATCTAAAATTTCATCGTTTTTATATTTTCTGAATGTGTTGCTGGCCGAATTTTGAGCTTCTTTCTTTTTTATTCGGAGGAAACTAAGAGCAGGGTTATACCAAACTTGTGGCTATAACAGGGTCGTCAGTCAATATTTGTAAAAAATACTAATCAAACGTGAAACGTAGCTTCCGTTAGTTTCGTCATCACAAAATGGCAAATACAGCACCTAATGTTGCGTACACACAGCGAAATCGAAAATAATTGCAAAAAATCGTTGTTAGCTCGATGACTCTGCAGGCTTCTGCAAGGCTAGAATAGATTCGATCATTCTTGGTCATCCGTGCTTTTCTACGATCCGCATTCACACCCATATTGCGAACCCGGAACCCAGCTCCCAAAGGCACGAGTGTGTATAGTCATCGGCTATTTCCCGAGATCCACGCATACACGCTTATACATACATACACTTATACTGTCAATAGGATCGTCATCGGTTACCTGCGGTTACTAACAATAAGTAGTGAGCCGCGTAGCGACAGGTGGAATTGCCTGCGAATGAGTAATGAACGCCGGGTGGGATGAGCGCGTAAAACCCTTATGTTGTGTAAAAATTGCACGGAAAATCGAGAAACAAATTTTGGGATACATGCTTGGAAAGTTTGATTTTCTCAGCATGTTCAACGTGCGTAGAGTACCGTAATCCCGCATTAGCGTGGAAAGTATTTTTTATCACACCTGTATGAAAAACTCGATTTTTGGCGCCTTTAATACATGACAAAATTGGCTAATCGGAGCACTGTTTTCGGTATCGCCAGCATAAGAGCTTGCACACTGCTACGCATGCGTAGTTTCTCCCGCATAAAATTTCGTGCATCGCTGCGCATGCGCGCTTTTGCCAAACGATACTTGTGACGTACTAGGCGCCGTATTAGGCGCCAAAAATCGAGTTCTTGGCTTCGGTGTGATGAAAAATATTTGTTTGATACGTGTACGCAGGCAGCAATGCCTAACTCGTGTGAAGGCGCAGCACTCGTGCAGGAATTGCAACCTTTGTACACTAGGATCGAAAAGTACTATTACCGTACTAGTGCGAAAAGTTACTCTCACAAACGGTGCGGGAATAATGATTTCTGCACTAGTGCGGAAAACGATTCTCATCGACAAAAATAACATAAGTTTGGTTCGACTCGTTTATTTCTCAATTCAAACTTTCCTACACATGAATTACAAAAAATACGGTGTGCGACGAATGTGAATAGGCGATTTCTGGCTCATGTGAAGTTAACTGCACTCGCTGCGGCTGATACTGCCTTCACATGAATCCCTGTGCAATTACTGCACCCGTCTCCGTCTCGGGATGCTAACCTCCCACTCGACGGAAATCGCCTACTTTCCGCACTTATAACACAATGTACCGTCTATTGATTTATCAGGTGTTTGGCATAATTGGAAAATTCAGAAAAACATTTCAATTTTTGTTTATTTTCGTTTCATTCTCGTTCAAAATTTATCTTTCCTTTCGTTGCAGGGTGTCAAACTGCATTACGTCGAAGCAGGTGACAAAGAAAAGCCACTGCTTATACTTCTCCACGGTTTTCCGGACTGCTGGTTATCATGGAGAGAACAAATTCCCATCCTCGCCGAACAGCACAGGTATAATGAAAATACGGCGAATCTATTTTTCGTTGTTTTGTTTCCCTTTTCCTGTTGTATTCCAGCATTATATTTCATTTCCCTGGAACCTTATATTTTTATTATTTTCATTTTTCACAATTTATTTCCCCACTTTTCCTACAACATTAAAAAAGAGACAAAAAATCATTGTTACAGAGTCGTGGCCCTTGATTTGAAGGGTTTTGGGGACAGTGATAAACCGACAAACAGAAGATCATACAAGACCGAAACTCTCGTCGATGAATTAAAACAATTTATCCTAGCCCTAGGTGTAAAGAGTTGCATTATTATCGGTCATGATTTAGGTGCTCTCTTAGGATGGTACATGGTCGCTTTGCACGAAGAATTAATTAACAAATTTGTCGCCATTTCGAGTCCTCATCCAAATTTTTATTGGCAAGGTTTTTCAGCTGACAGCATATTCAACGACAAGTAAATTTTTTTTACTATTAATCTATATCCATGTACCTACGGACATATCATTATAGAAAGAAACACTCCTTTCTTCTGTGGTCGTAAATTGATGCATATTTTCAACAAATATCAAAAAATGAATAAAGAGAATCAAGTATTCAAATTTCATATGATATGGACGAGTGAAATTTTGTTGCGATAAAGAAATGATTATGGAAGAAATCTAATTGTTGTTTCGTTTTGCTTTTTCTTTTCAGATGGATTCACTTCAGTCAGTTACCATTTTTGCCAGAGATCGATGCATTGAAAGAGGATATATCGATAATAAACGATACTTATAAACATTTGCAAATAAATCAGACCGACAACGAAAAAAATTATGTCGAAGCTTACAAATATTCTTTCAGTAGAAAAGGTGATTATGATTATTATTATCAATCAATTCACGAAACAAAATAAATTAGCAAACTAAATTCGCAACTTTCTTTGTATATTTTATTTAACGTTTAGTCATTTTTTCAGAGGATTGGACAGGGGCAATAAATTATTACCGAAGTTTACCATTCGCTAGAATAAATCCAAAATCATCGGATCAAATATCAACGAAAACATTGTTAATCGTTGGTAACGACGATCCAAAAGTGTCGTTGGAAAATGTTATTCGCAGTACAGAATATTGTGAAAAATTTAGCCTGAAAGTTATAACCGGAGCACAACATTTTCCACATCAGGAAAAACCGGGCGTCGTTAACGACACGATATTAAAATTTGTAATCGGTGAGTAGTTACACTTTACTTATAAATCAATAGATGAATAAATTTATTCCAATCAATGCTCTATTGAACGCCCGTTGTTACCCGACTCGAAAACGAGATTTGTAGTCGCGCCTACAACACACAACCGATCGGAATGAAACTTTGGAGCTTGATACAGTATTTTAGTAAAAACTGTCGAAGTATTTCACTTTTTTTAATTGTGGAAAGTTCTTTCAAATGGTCGAACTTTTTCCAATACCACCTAACTAACCGAACATTCAGAAATTTCTGACAAACTTTGAATCGTTCCCGAAATTCCGAAGAGATAAAATATTCGGGCACTTTCCGTCAAGATACCGCAGCAATCCGCAAATTCTTAGTACAATCGGTTGTGTGGCGCAGAAATGGCTAGAAATGACTTCTTTAGGGTGGTAATAGTGCATCTAACAATGTGTAACAATGGGCTTCAACAAAGTTTTAAGTTCTGATTGGGAGGAACCTGGACTCGATATATTAAATGTACAGAAACCGTTTCGATAATGAGAATCGTAGATTTACGCAAACGACTCTATCGATTTTGATGAAACTTCGAGAATCCGCAGAGCATGATGGCAGAAGGTGGCCAAGTATTTCACTCTTCCAAAACATCGCTTGGATTTGATGAAAAAGAAATATTCCCTATGTTAGCTAGGTTAGATTGCGTACGGTGACTCAAAATTCCCGTTAAAGTGCTTTTGCAGACGCATGAAAACCCCCATTGTAACTGTAACCAATTGTTGACTGTAGCGTGTCTTTAATATGGGCACCTTGATTGCCCATGGACAGCGTAAAACTGAAATCACCTCCAAGACATCTCACAGATATCCCAATGCGACACTTTTTCATCACTTTGGCGACAACTTTCGCCAGACAGACATCCTCATGTTGAGAGTTCTCTTCAAAATACGGAATACTGTCGTATTTGAATGTCTTTCATATTATTTCGACACAAAATAGTATATATATGCGTGGGCAATCGCCTTCAGCTCGTGCTGTTGCTTCTTCATGAGTCAGAAATCGCCTATTCGCACGTGTCACACACGATATTTCTTGAAACTCCTGCTGAGAATATTTGGTAAACAGACGAAGCTTACACATTTGAGAAAATGGCTGACTAGGCAGTAGGCAACAATGTAGATTATACATCGCTCACACGCCATGGCAGGATTGGATGAAGAGCTTTTACATCGTTCACGCCTCATGGTGCCATAGAGCGACTGAATTATTTTATTTTATAGCTGGTTTATGCAGCGGCCTTAACTTAACTTAACTTGAGCATCAACCGATCAGGAAGCTTACAATTAGCCGAGGAGGCGCGAGATGGATCGAGTCCCTTGATAGGTTTATTTTTAAGTTTTTACGGCTAAATCCGCTGCATAAACCAGCCACTGAAGTGTGCATGCACGAACAAATCCTTGGTGCGAAAAGTAGACCATTTACGATGTACGCATGCTGCGAGTTTCTCGATAAAAAACGTGGATGCGCACATAAGCGCATGAGCCATGAGGCATACGCAGTTGCAAGATCCAACGAACGGTGCGCATGCTCCAAGGCTCCTGGTTCCTGCGCATCAATCAGGGAAATACAATCTACATGAGAAGCCAGGAGCCAGAGAGCAGGCGCATTGTTCGTTGGATTTTTGTAACTGCGCATGCTCCATGGCTGAAAATCAAACTTTCCAAGCAGTAAAGTTATAAGAAAAACGTCTATGTGCCGAATATCGTCTTGAAAACGAAGAATACTGTTGACTTCGGATACTCTTGACTCTGGGTAGTCTGCAGGGTAATCGGGGTAAGCATCATGTATGAACCTATATTTGAGTGAAATACACATTTTTTGTGTATAATACAAACTTCTTAGGCGTGAAGTTTGATAAAAACCGCTGAAAACCACCAAAAACGGCGAAAAAACGGTTTTCGAAGTTTTTACCCTTTCCCGCCGAACCGAAAATTCTGAACAAATTTGGGGGGATACATTTTATACAGGCACACGTTATTCTGAATTAAAAAATTACGCATGTATATTTGGTCCCAAGGAATCACGGTTTGAAAATTTGATTCACACGCCAAAATTTCAATTCTATGCCTGAGCCGAAACCAAAAAACCTTTGTAGCCTGTCGGTTGAATATTCGCATAGAGGAAAAATGAAAACTACAAAACACCTTTATTGAAATTATAAGCCATGGGGGATACCTATACCTATAGACTTGAAACTCGGGAGAAAATATTCGTTTGACAGTACGAAAATAATAACCTAGTCGTGAGCCCAAAAAGACCGGGGCCGGATTTGACTATCTTATCCGGCTGGCCCTTACATACAAAAATGTATTTGTAACTGCGCATGCTCCATGGCTGAAAATCAAACTTTCCAAGCAGAAAAGTTATGAGAAAAACGTCTATGTGCCGAATATCGTCTTGAAAACGAAGAATACTGTTGACTTCGGATACTCTTGACTCTGGGTAGTCTGCAGCGTAATCGGGTTCATTGAATAATCATCCAATTTTGAGATCAATTATTGAGTACAATTCTTAAATTCAAGAGAGTGAGAATCAAATGAGGCTGATTGAGCTTGCAACGTTGAAGCAGACAAAATAGCGAAAGCTGGCATCGTTTGAAAATTTTCAACGAAAAAGAATCTTCATTTTTCAGAAAGACTTCTCTTCATCAGCAAATTTCAACTAGGGATATTATTTTCCACCTATTCAATTCAATTGATTAATTCATTTTTGTTTCCGCAGGATCACAATCTAACGTTGAAAAGTCGCCGAATAAAAGTATCGTTTCTTCGCTGCTGGGTTCTATATCGAGTACAGTCAAATATGGAAATCAGATGATCGCGGATGCTGTTCACAAAAAAACGAATGTTATGGTAAACGGTTTACCCGGCGGCAGAATACTTCACATGGGTCAAACACCTTCGTGAGAATAATCCTAATTGTTCCCTTTTTTTTCATCAATTCATTTATCGCATTATGTTTTCACATTTTTCACGCATCATTCATTTCTCATTTATTATTGTCTTCAATTTGCTCAATAGCACTATATTATTATACACTATTAGTCACATGTTATTATAATATTGTATATTTATTATAATTATTATTTTCGAACAAACGAAAACATATTTTTCAATACGATAATTCGAATAACTTGATACCGGACTTTAACTTAGTTTTTGTATTTTTATTTATCTCTATTCGCCATCTTCAATCCGAGAAAGAAAAACGACGGAATTGAAAAACAGAAAAACTTTCCGTCAAATTATTTATAGACTTTCGAAAATATATAGTTGTCAAAATCTAGTCTCTAATATTTATCTGAGCGAATTTAAAATAATAATAATATTATTGTTATTAATCAAAAATCTTCCCCCCCCCCCCCCCCCCCCCCAATATTGAAATTATGAAATTATTGATTAATAATAATATATAATAATATCTGCTGTTGAAACTTGACATTATCGTTATAAAAGCAGAGAACATCAAAAACAATCATTGAACGAAGCAAAAAAAAAAATAAACATAAAAAACTGATATCCTCATACAAAAATGAAAATATCTCAATAATTATTGTTGATTTTTAATTAATTATATTACATCAAAGTATATATGTATGATACTATAAATCAATTCACTTTGCCCTAGTTTTGGGTACTCACATGTACAGTACCATGCGCTCATACTTTCACAATAATCCAATGATCTGTTTTATAGTCGATAAATTTTTATTCCTTTTTGTTTTTTTGTTTTTTCAATATTTTGCAATAAGCTCTTATTGGAAGAGATATGTATAATAAATAGTACGAAAATATAAACAATAGCGAGGCGCTACTGACTTGTGAAAATAGTTCGATAGATTCATTTTGTTGGGAATCGATTTCAAATCAATTAAAAATCATTCGATATCACTGAAATAGCAACGCAGTCACATGGAATTGCAACATAATCGTAACAAAATTACGATTAAAATCACTTTCTTCAATTGATTCTCTACGATTTTGTATCCGTCTCATATGTGATTTCGTTGCGATCTTATAGCTCCACAAAACGAAATAACATGAAATCGCAGCGGATTGGTGTGAAGTCATGTGAAATCGGTTGAAATTATCATGCAATCGGAAATCAAGTCGACCCATTTTCGATGATTAAGTAGCCCCTCGGCCAGTAAAATAATTGATTATGTGTTTTATAAGAAAAAAGGAAGTCACATTGGAAACAACGAAAACAAATACCTATTTCATTGTAATCCACATTTATGTGAGAATTATTATCATTATTATTATTATTATTATTATTATTATTATTATTATTATTATTATTATTATTATTATTATTATTATTATTATTATTATCAATGTTATTTTATAGGGAATATGCTGTAATAGTTGTGTAAAAGATTTTAAATAATGTTCATTATTTATTGAAATATGAGTGCCAATTTGATTTGTTCTTTCAGTTTATCATTTCATTTGTTTTTTGACTTTTTCCATTCATTTTTTACAAAGTCAACTTACGGAAGAAAAGAAATTAGAAAAATGAATATTTTAGAGCGTTATTTCTCATGATAATTTGAAGGAGTTTCAACTAGACGAACAATTACTCAGGTATCATTAATTTCCACAGATTGTCTTTTCTTCCTGTGAAGAGACGAAAGTAAGAGTCAAATAAGAAACAAAAACCAGCAAAACCGTACTACAGTTGTATTATTTCCATTTCGTATGCTAACTTGGCAAAACACTCGCCGTCCTCTATAGTCTCAGGTTTTTTACAGTCCATATATGTTTCGGGCGAAAAAAGACAACGACCAGCGCTGATCAGAGGACAGATACCAAATAACAAAAATGGCGACCACAGCGTGACGGCTTCCTGAATTTGAACAAGGAGACAAAATATTTTTTCAATTCGCAATTCTGTTGCTCCGGTTGAAAGTTTTGTTCTCGCCATATCAGTGACGCATGGTGCGACCAAGCTGCCTACCATTGCGCACAGGCTGGCTAAACCGAGGCCAACGTTTCTCACAACAGTTGAAAATAGTTCTGAACAGTATAAGAACTGTATCTGAATGAATTGCCACCGATTGATATCTTCGGACGAGACACCCTCGAAATTAGGAAGAGGACCAATACGGTTCCGGGCAACTCTATTGCTTAAACTATTCATTGGTTTATACTTTTTTTTTCTTCCTTCCACTGATTATTCGATTTGATGAGAAAAACGATGATTATACCAGAAACAGCAATATTGGTGAAAATATCTCCACTGAATTGGCCGAAGTACTAAGCACGAAATACGATAAGGCAAATAGTTTTCATCCTCAAGTTTAGGGTCCTGAATGTGTCGTGCTATGTCTAAGCTCAGTCGGATCTTCGACTCCGTTTATTTCATTTCCCTGTCCTGTTTTTACAGCCACCATCACTTTCCGTTAATCAATTCCATTCCTCGTTGCGGCTTCGTCACAATATCTTCCGCAGCGCTTGTTTTACCGACCGCTATAGCAACCATCTGGGTGATTCTGCGATTATTCTAATAGTAAATGAAACCAACGAAAATCTCCAATCCACTCTTAAGAAATCCATGAAACCCTTGGCATCGGAATCTCGTATCCGTTTTTGACATTTTATTCGTGCGCTGATTAGTTTCTCCTGCATGAACATACTGAAGTTTGTCAATTATCTGAGCTGGTTCATACAAGTGACGGATTCGTGATCAAAGGTTCAAGGGTTATAATATAACTTTGATGTAATTATGAATTGATGATACTGGAAGCTTAAAATTAGTAGAAATTAGTGGAATATTTGAACTACATTATTTGAGTGAATTGATGAGATACATCGGTTTTTAAGTTGGGACTACGAGTTGACTATTGAGCTTTTGAATATCAACGTGAATAGAAGATTTGGATGGATGCGCGGGGTATTCCCGCTAAAGCCAACCAGCCTCCGGCAACCGCATCTTCGATTTTTCTTGGAAATTAATAATGTTGAAGTAACGCAAGTAGGTACGGTGATTTTATGAATTTTAGATCGTGCATTATAATTTTGACAGATACGATTCTTGACAAATTGGATAGCACATGATTCGTATTCTTGGCGATAGTAAATATGGAAACTTGTAGAGGAAAATGTTTGCCATACGAAGTTCCGGTGAAATTATTTGCAGACTTTTTTAATCATTTTTCGTCCCGATCTCGGTCGATGGAAGTCTAGAATTTTGGTTCTCTCAAATTTCGCTACGACCGATTTGGATTAATCTTTCGCACAAATCCTACATTGAGAAACAAAAGTTTCAGGACCTCATCTAAGATGCCGGGGTCTCTGCAGGTTCCGCAGATAAGAATTTGATGAAAACTAATATTGATCTAGGGGAGACTCCACTGAGAATTTGAAATCCTCGACCCTTCAGAATAGACCAGTAAAAATGTTCCTGAAATCGATGTTTTGAGACGAAGAGCTGAATTTTTCGTGGTAAGCTGTGTTTGACCAGCACAAAACCCTCCGCGAAGTAGCAAGGTTGCAACCCTCACAGGACCGTAGAGAAAGGGTGAAAAAATATATATCTTTGGCCTATAACTTGAAAACTGAAGAAAACAATGAAAAAAAGTGTTCGTTTTATCTTTTTTCGTTTTAAAGATATTGCAAGGAATCCGTTGGACAGTTTCAGACACATTTTCCAGTTTCGACCATTTCCTTTTTTTTTTGTAACAATTTTAATCAATGAATTTCCTCCATTTCATGGGGTGCTAAATTGTTTATTTCACTCTCAAGTAATTCTGTGATAGAAATAAAAATAAAATGAATAAAATGTCAACAATAGATGCGAGATTTTGATTTCAAAGGGGTCATTGATCTTGAGTATTGTAAAAAAATATATACATGAATCCCGGTCCTATAGCACGCGCTGATGTGCGCGTTGACATAATCTAGTATAGATAAAAAGTTGAGAATATTTCCGATTTTAATGAATTACGTATAAAGCAACAAATGGTTTTATACACATTGTAACTATATACGTCGTATCATAACTGTGGAATGATTTTAATCAACAAACGATAAGATTATTCTGTCTCAATTAACGAACGCCAAATCTCAGAAGTCATTGGCCCGTATTCAGCATTCGCTTCGAGCTTGCCTCTAGCTTTCTAGAGATCATCAGAATTGAATTCTGCATTCTGATTGGTTCAACCGATCCGCGAAGCCAATCAGAATACAGAATTCAGTTCTGACGATCTCTTTTAAGCTAAAGGTGAGCTGAAAGCGCCTGCAGAATACGGGCCATTGAGTTCGAAATATAATATCCTGAGTGCGTGATTATCGGTGGTCGGTAAAGTTGCACGAAATATCATTGTTATTGTTATTTTGATTCGTGGTTAGTTCATATCTCAGGGGAAAGAAGTTCAAACCAGTAGCTGTATGAGTGATAACTAAATTCTGGGAAATATAAATATAGGTACATATGACGCAATTTGTTCCGGACAAATTGTGTAATCAAATATCATAGAATGTCCTGAAAGCCTACGGCCTATCTGATGAATTGAGGTCAAGATCGCGTGGAATTTGGCGATATTCAATGAAATCGGAGATACAATCCAACGTCTTAAATTATTACGAGCCAAATGTCGGACGTCGGATAAGATATCAAATTAGTGCTAATTAACTATGCACTTTCTTAACAACGCGACCTTTGACTCAGATAACATTTACCCCAAGAATTGTCCGCGATCACATTACACACCTACATAAGATGCACGTACAATTCAAAACCCGAATCACTTCTCTCGTCGAATGTTTGTTCTCCGTTCGAATGTTTCTATCCATTAATTACGGACAATTCAACTCACAAATAATAACCGCGCAATAAAAACTGAAGTAGAGAAACAGGGATTGGAAAACCGCTCCAGGTCCGTTTCAAGTAAAAAATTAGGGAAATTGTCAAATGCCCAAGAACAAATGGCACGCATATTGGAACGACGTCGCACAGACCGATCTCGATTCCACAGAGACGACTCCGGTCACTGCGGTTATAGAAGGATGTGGGAAAACGATTTTATAAATCCTGTTTTTTTAGAAATGTTATAAAATTGAACCGAAATTGAGAATCTCGTACAAAGCTATTACAATTATTACCATTCACCATACACAAATGCTTACGAAGTGCAAAGCTAGTGAGCATTGTTCCACCAGTTACTGAAGCGCTGATGAATTTCAGCACCAAAAATAATTCGTAACACGATGCGTAGGCACTGGCTAATCCTGTTACGGATTGTAAAAGGACCGCGATAACCGTGGCAGTTTTTCTTCTAACTCTATAGGAATGACAAATAATTTTAAAGATGTAGTCAAAATTGAAATAAAATTTAGAAAACCGGAAAAAAATGATTATTATATCGTTTCTGCTTCATACCTTTTTCTTTCTAATAGCAACTTTGTGGAGAATAATTATCAGTATTTGCACCTACAGTCAGCTATCATTCCGAGCGTCATATTCCCTACGAGTATGCCGAACATTATACTACTCTGGACAATATTGGCTAGTGGTTTTCTATCGCAAACCGAATCTCACTTCAAACAAACAAATAGTCAAATTAGAACGTAGTTTTTGAATTTTTCCCAGCCCCTCTCGAAGTTGCCTTTCCCAGCTGTGTATAGTAAATGAAAAACATGAATAGATACGTTGAAATACAGAAAAACTGTGTTTTACCTTTTTTGTAGAGAATTCAATTACCTTCCTTTTTTATCTCCACCATCACTTTGATAGGATGAATAGTTGGCGAGATATCAACGAAAAACTGATTTCTAGCATCTTTTGTCAAGATGGCGGCTCGAGCGCAACAGATTGAGCTTTCCACCGGTTAGTTCCATTATTTTTCCCAATTTGACTGGACTGAGATATAGATAGAGAATATTGCCTAAAACCCTACATGATCTACCTGATCAAATGTGCCGACTCAATTTGCGCAGCACACATTCTGAAATAGCGTTGTAAAATCTATAGGAGCTCAGTGCTTCCGATGTTGGGTTGATTACAACGTGAGCCCGGAAACGCTCACGAAACTCTTTCCGTGTATCGTCAGTCAAGTCAAGTTCGCCGGTGTCAAGGATTTTTGACGCAGATTTCAAAACACGGATCAGGAATGTCACTTTCATAGATTATCGATCGCTCTTTTCTCCTCCGCAACGACCAGAGAATGTCCATAAGCCATTTCGTTTTCTACTCTCAAAGTTGGTGGAAATTTGTTCAAAAACCTGACGTAATATAAAAGATGCACAAACGTGCGAAGCACAACAAAATGTTAATTATAATATGCGATAATTCTCCAAACACTAATAATGATATTGGAATTGAGTGATTATTTTTCGACTTATACTTATAAAGATAAGAAATGTACGTAATGTTTCTGGCGACATCGCGTCGGTCATGAATACAGATAGACCGAAATAAAAAAATGAATTTATCAAATTTCCATATTTCTTTTCTTTTGCCAAATTGCCCAAAATCTGTTTCAGAATATTGCTATTCAATATACGATAAAAATTGCAATTTCAAATATTTAAGTTACCTGAGTAATAATAGAATTTTCGAAAACAGTGTAATCGTAGGTATCAGAATTCAGTGAATTTTACGGATGACCCGTTGCCCACGTCAATTTCACAGTCAGAATAACTCGCGGTTCACTGGTATTCGTAGTTTGATGTTGGAGCACAGCCGACGTTGGTCGGTGGTGCCAAAAAAACAATCGAAAATTGATACCAAGCTACCGGGAAATTCACCAGCGAAAGTGATACCATGATCAGGACCAAGTGACAGTGTGACTTTAAAAAAGCGTCACTTTATTACGAATGACAATGATCACACGTATAGAATTTATGAATTCATATTCAATTACCGCTTTTCGACAATTTATCTGCCATATATAAGGTGTCCCAGAACTACATGCATAACTTAAAAGCGGCAACAGAGGGGATGGAGCTGGCTAACCTAAAGAACATGTGGTCTCCGAGGCACCGGTCGCGAGATGAGGCCGGTTGAAAAATCGCGTTAGGCGCCGGCAAGGAGGCAACCGATTACACGCAGGCATCCGTCGCAGCCTAATTAATGAGCTAGCACGACTGTGATACGAGTCATACGCGCTTTGTTATTGGATTTTCGAACACAAACTCTTTGTTATTAAATTTTTGCCAAACAGAACAACGTGAATGTGTTAATGGAGACGGTCTGTTATCATTTATGCCTTGTAAGCTACGTCAAACACAGCATATCCTCTTTCATCTGTTTTTCTGTATCTTTCGTTGGGAAAACGTTGCTGACGGATGCTTGCTGTGTAGTCGGTTGCCTACACGAAGGCCCCTAGCGCGATTTTTCAACCGGCCGTATCTCGTAACCGGTGCTTCGGAGACCACATGTTCTTCAGGTGAATTGACTCAGCTCGATCCCCTCTATTACCCCTTTCAATTTATGCATTTAGTTCTGGGACACCTTGTATATTTGAGTAATACAGAATACAAAATATCTATCCCAATGTTGAGAGTCTCTGTAATCCGCGCGATAGGATTACCCGACGAAAACTAACGAGGAACCACTGATCTCTATAATATACTGGATGGGGGTTACGCGGCTTTGATATATGCAACGTTTGAAACCACTTGAAAGGATGGACTTATATTAAAGTGCTATTAAAGATATATTTAGATCCAGTGTTACTCATTCTTAAAAACATTGTTATCACTTCGGAAACGGAATTCGTTGCTAAACCTACACCAAACAACCGATCGGAATGAAACTTTGGGGAGTGGAGCAGTATTTCGGCAAGAAGTGGCTGAGTATTTTATTTCTACGAAATATTGAATCTTCTATTGAAAATGAAAATTTTTCCGATCTAACCTATAAACGAACCTAACCTTACATTCAGAGATTCCCGAAAAACTTTGAATTCTCTTGGAATTTGAGAAAAATGAAATATTTAGCCACTTTCTGCCAAAATTCTGCATCTAATCTTTGAAATTTCGTTTTGATCGGTTCTGTGGTCCAGGAGTGGCGACGAATCGCGTTTCCGAAGTGATAACAATGCTTCTGAGAATGAGTAACAATCGGTCTCTATGTCTGGTGAATATGTCCTTTAATAGCACCTTAACAGGACTGGCTACTAGCCTCCGCCGCATGTCTCCACGAAGTGCCGAAAGCGCGAGGTAAATCCAGGCACCGCTACGGGTAATAATTCGGTGGTAATGGCAGTGATGTGTCAGGCTGCCGTCCCATGGTCCGGAATTCGGTCCGAATTTACGGATCCCGAATCCGGTAACTTTTCAAGCCCCAATCAGAGGTGTTCCGGCTCCACTGATTTATGGGATGCATTTTTCCTACTGTTCCATGATACGGAATTGACACGCACGGAACGATCGGCGGCGAATTGCGATCGTTTCTTTTAGCGCTGAATGCGAAATGCGCTACTGTGATTGGGTTTCGACGCTTCCGGACCTGTGTAATCCGTGTCATGAGACACTGGATGCTAACAGGGACGAAATCCGTAATACCCACACAAGCATATGCATTGTTTACTACGTTTCGCGCTTAACCTTTCATTTCAAAAGAAATTCTAATATCGTGAAATATCGCGAGGCGAAATGGATGGTGTAACCGTTTTGTTGTCCATTGTAGCCGTGTGGGTTAAATGTGAGCCAGTCAAACAGCCGATACAGAGAGAAGTTGTGCGCCGAAAATTGTTACGATTAATCTATATTTACATACTCTGGAGTCAGAAAAAGATCGTGATAAACGGAAATTTTGGGTTCGCCCGATATTCACTGCAGAGAATCGATTAATTACTTCCATTGCAACAATTAACCACAACGAACAAATAAATAAATAAATGAATTTTGTATTGTGAAGAATTGTATAATTGTACTTACAGGACCTACTGACCGATCCGTTTTTGTCTAACCAAGGCACGCGTTGTAATCACGTTGTAAACTGTTGGGTGATGCCCACACAGATACACAAGACCGGAGATTTTTGACAGATCACAAATGCCGGCAGTGCACACGGAACGGAAACTCGGAAAGCCTCTGATTGGTGCTCTGAAATATCCTAAATTGCGGATCCGTAGATCCGGAACAAATTCCGGACCATGGGACGGCAGCCTAGGTTAGGTTAGGTTAGGTTAGGTTAGGTTAGGTTAGGTTAGGTTAGGTTAGGTTAGGTTAAGATTTCAAGTTGATGACATGGAAGAATGGAATTCTTATATTTCAGAAATAGATAAAATCAAACCGTGAAATATGAATAGCTAGCTTTCATGATACCGAGTAAAAATAATAAATACAAAGGATATGACAAATCATCATTCAAGAAAACTGAAAAAATTCAGATGATGATTGAATGAGTGCCAACATTCGTGAAAATTTAGATACTTGTGAAAATTACATGCATTATTATATTATTATGTATTTATTTATTTATTTATTACTCGTTCTCTGCGTGATTTTTAGACATCACAATAGCATCCGAGTCAAATGGATTCTCCAATCCTATATGATCACGCATGTTACAGAATAAAATGTTAAGAGAAAATGAACTGTTTTTACATATGCAGAGCACTTTGTACCACCTTTTACAGTTTTAACATTCATTAAGGACGCCTTCTCGTAGACTGGATCTGTAATATTCTTAATGTGACCACCGCCTGTCTGTATGGTTTCAATTTTCTCATGGGCTGATTGTTTTTTCGTGGTATGCTTTAGATTTTCGTAGCATTTTTTCAGTGACTCGACAGAACGGTATGTTGTGTTTGATGCGTTGAATTGAGATGCTATACTTTTCCAGGCAATGTCTTTTTTTTTCCACGTAACACTATCAGTTTTTTTGCACTCAATAATATTTCTGTATGTGGCGATGATGCTACATAAATCAGCCTTTTCATTGTTAGTATAATTGCTGCCTCGAGATTTTTTAGATGATTCTATTTGCGATTTACTCATGCTGAGAAATAGATCATCACACAATTCATATTAAAATTTCATTAAAGTTTCAAAAATAGGGTTGTTTTCGGGTACGCTTGAGGTACAATGATATTAGGTTATGTATGCTAAAATCCTCCGCAATGTCCCATATACATATCTGTATATGATATAACATTCGATGAAAACATACATTTTTGAGCATTTATGCATTGTTCTTATGTATTGCGATATATTAACTGTATTTGTTTATTTTATAACTTACCTTGAAGCCAGTCGCGTTCTCACTTTGTTTATATTACATACACAGATGGCCTACATACCAATTGCATGTAACAAAAGTTACCAGAAATATCACACTCAACTTAGTTTAACCTTTAACCAACTGGTGCAAGTGAAACGGAATTAAGTAACACTTACGTATTGAGTGTCACTTGCTAAGGATCCGGTCTTAAGAGGCCTTTGGAGTCGCTGCTGGCAATCTAACCTAGCTAACATAGGGAATAATCATTTTTCATCAAATCCGAGCGTTGTTTTGGAGGAGTAAAATACTTAGCCCATTTCTGCCATCGTACTTAAAGAATTCTCGAAGTTTCATTGAAATCGATCCAGTCGTTTGCGAAGATTTACGATTCTCGTTTCCGAGACGGTTCCTGTACATCTAAGATAGCGCGTCCAAACGCCCCTTAAGGGGCCATTGGAGAAACATTGTGTTCAATAATTGGTGACAATGCATTGAACAATATGTAACAATGGAGATTTCAGGGGTCTCCAAATGCCCCTTAAGGGGAATTTGGACTCGCTATCTTGAATGTACAGAAACCGTTTCGAAAATGAGAATCGTAGATTTACGCAAACGACTCGATCGATTATGATGAAACTTTGAGAATTTGTTGAGCATAATGGCAGAAAGTGGCTAATTATTTCACTCTTTAAGAACATTGATCGAATTCGAAGGAAAACGAATATTCCCTATGTTAGCTAGGTTAGATTACCAGCCGCGACTCCAAACTCCCCTTAAGTGTAAGCGGTGCAATCGGGCCTCAATTAGTCACAGGCATTTCAGCCTATCCAGTGTATTATAGAGATCAGTGCGAGGAACGGACAAGAACGATCGGAGCTCGTAACAGACATACTTAAACAAAACACTAGACCAGTCGCCAGAGCCAAATGGGCAGATTTACAATGGAATCTTCCAGGGGTTTGATATTCTTGTGGAAAATGTTCGGGGGTGTCCCCAGAGTGTAAATTCAAGTTGGCGGGGCGGGTGGGATTATGCTTCAGCCGCCATCTGGAAACACACGTTTTATCAAATATCTCATGAACCGTGCGTCGTACGACAAAAAGAATTGATACTTTTCTTGTAGATAATAAAATTTTCCACCACTTTTGTATGAAACTTTTTCTTGTATAGTGCATAGATAGCTATATATACAGCGAAAAACCATGTTTGTGGAAGTTTGCCGCCATATCAATGAAAAACTGTGCCTTATACAGAAAAAAGTTTAGGATAAAAGTTCTAGCGAATTGTTTTATCTACAAGAAAGCTTTTTACTGTTTTCGTCATACGACGCACGGTTCACGAGATATTCGATAAAACGTGTTTTCCAAGATGGCAGCTGAAGCGCAACCCCCCTCGCCCCGTCAATTTGACTTACACCCAGAGGACACCGCCACACATTTTCCAACAAAAATATCAAATCCGTAGAAGGTTGTAGAAAAACAGTCCCTAGCGACTATACTAAACAAAACCGGTTTGAACTGAAGTAAACTGCATCGTTAACTGTCGATGGTATCGTTCGTTCATTATCATTGTTGTCATTTTTATATAGTATGTCTTTTGCGATTTTCGAAACCAAAGATGGAAAAAAATAACCGGAGGAAAAGTTAGGTATAACTAGCACCGCGATCAAATGTTTGAGATAAATAACAAAATGAATTGTTATAGGATAGAAAATCAACGGAAACATACACCAAAATGACGATTTACATCAGTATACCTATATATTTGTATATAATAACATTTTAACCTCTTTATTAACCAATTTCTCAATTTTTCGTTCTCATGAGTACGACTATCTCCATAATTAGTATTATTTTTTTCATTCTTTATCACATACAAGAGAGAGCGGCAAACACCAATACTGTCTTACGATACTGTTCCGTATTTTTGTTGGCGCGATGATCTCTCAAATATTTTGGTTGTCGGATCGTCTTTTTCCCCTGTGAAATGACTAGATATATGAATATTTAATAAATAACATTGAAAAATAATAACAAATAGTATAATTGACAATCCATTCACATAAGTAATCGAAGAACCAGGTAAGGAGAGTGAAAGTGTTGGAATAATTGTTTGTCTTCTTTGTTTTGTTTCCGTAATTTCTACTTACTTGGCAAAATTTTCACCGTCTGCTATAGTCTCCGGTAATTTGCAGTCCATGGTTTCAGGCAAGACAAGACACAGACCAGCGCCGATCAGAGGACCGATTCCAAAGAACAAAGCTGGTAACCACAGCGCGACGGCTTCCTGAATTTGAACAAAAAGACAAAATGCTTTTTCCATTCGCAATTCTGTTGCTTCAGTCGAAAGTTTTGCTCTCACCATATCAGTGATGAATGGCGCGACCATGCTGCCCACCCTTGCGCACAGGCTAGCTAATCCTAGACCAACATTTCTCACAACAGTTGGAAATACTTCTGTGCTGTATAAGTAGACGGTGGGAAAACTTATCGACATGCCAAACTGGCCCATGGTGGCCAGGCAAACTTTGGCTATTGGATTCGAGGTTGTTGTTATCAGTAACAAACTTATGCCTGCCAATAAATTGCCACCGATTAATATCTTCAAACGAGATACTCTCGAAATTAGGAAGAGGACCAATACGGTTCCGGGCAACTCCATTGCGGCTGAAATTATTCATTAATGGTTTATACTTTTCTTTCTCTTTCTTTCTTCGACGGTCATCATCCATTTGATTATTCAATTTAATGTGAAAAATGATGATTATACCGGAAACTGCAACGTTGATGAAAATATCTCCACTCAATTTACCAACGTACTGAGCAACTCCAAAGAATGAAATGCCGCACGCTAGCCAATTGACGCAAATGCACAGAGTTTTTATCCTCAAATTTGGAGTCCTGAATAAGTGTGTCATGTTGTATTTTTTTTGCGTCTCTTTCACGTCGGTTTTTTTCATTTCATGCGCGTCTATAGCCATCCTCACTTTTTCCAAATCAATTTTATTCCGCTTTGCAGCTTGTATCAGAACATCTTCCGCTTTGTTTACCTTACCAACCGCCAATAACCATCTCGGTGATTCGGGAATTATCCTAATTTATAAATTATAAGCAATCTCTTTCTAATTAATCCATTAATTACATACAATTTATCAAATTAGATATTTTGTTTCCATTTACTACTATTTTTCTGTTGAATTGAATTATATCATAATTATCGCCGAGATTCAAAGCTCTGAATGACCTTTGGATGACGAATGTAATGCAATGACATGATTACGATAACGAAATTCTGTGAAATGTTATAACAAGGCCTGGCCGAATAGGCATGTCAAAAATGCTCCCAAAGAAAACAGAGAAGTACCGTTGTCCGAGCCATCGACGTAGAGAATGGAAAATTTCATTGCAGGAGTTTCAGATCTGCGTCTTCGTTGTCCTTCTGCTTATCTCAAATAATGCATTTTTGCGTTCTTATGGCCTTAATCGGAGAACGTTTGGTGAAGAGTTCCCATTAAATTTCGGGACAAAGATCAGTTCCAGATCCACGTAAAATAATTTGTCCAGAAATTTCAGTTGAAAACTGCGATGTTTGAATGATTGAAAATGCTTCGTAGTACCATTTTTCTGTCACAGTGCAGAGCTATGACCCTGAAAATTCACACGGAAGAGCGTGTTTGTTGCTCTATCACCGCATTTTTCAGATTTTTCAGAATGGTGCGCCATACTGAGAAGAATTTAGAACCTTCTCTACCTGTTAGAACATTTTACCGACCGTCTGTCGCATTGGGAATCACAAATATACTAAAAGATTATCCAACTCACTTCGGAAAAATCATCCGACAGAAAAAAAAATGTCTCAATTTTCATCAGTATGGCGCACGACTCCGAAAATATGAAAAAAAAATTGGTGTAATGAGGGATTCAAAGACGCCTTCTCGTGAGAATTTCCAAGGTCGCAGCTCTTCACTGTAACAAAAAAATGGCAACATGAAACTTTTTTTAATTGTGTTAGCATTGAAGTTTCCGACCTGAACTTACGGAAAGATATTTTACACACATTTGGAACCGATTTATGCCCTGAAATTTATACAAAATTCCTTACCAACCGTTAACCAATGAAAATTATGACAACGCATTATTGGAGGTCAGCGGGAAGATGAGGAAGATGCGAAGCTGAAACTTCAGAGAGCTTTCTTTTTTTCCACGTCCAAAACATGGGTGAGTGTGCCGGTCCGTTTTCTTTGCGGGCATTTTCGACATTCTTATCCAGCTAAACCCAAAGAGTCCCCACCAATTTTCTAACAGAATTTCAAGAAATTTCATTAAATTCTATGAAATTTGACGAGTTCCGCAGTTGAAATCGCATATAAGAATTGATGAAAGCCAATGAAACCGGACTGAATACAAAGTCTGAAATTTCGACAAGCCATAAATCTCGAACGTGACAGAATACATGAAATCATTAGTTGATTAAAAATGTGATTTTCCATAACATCGACCTTCGACCCAGATAACATTTGCCCTAAGTCATGTCTAGCTCTATGAATTACGCACCTAGCCGAATGACGTATTTACCTACACATGCGATACTGGAACTAATATTTTCGAAGGATGATTATTTTACACAATCCCAATTCGATAATTCGACTCACCAATAGTAGCTGAGCAATAAAATAGGAGGCAGAGAAACGGCGATTTGAAAACCGGTCCAAGTTCGTGTCAAGTAAGAAATTAGAGGGCTTATCATATGCCCGAGAATAAACGGTACGTGAAATAGGACAGAACATACTGGCCTCCATTTTACTCCAACGATTTCCATAACTGTGGATGAAAAAGAGTATGAAGAAGAATATTGCGATTCCATTTTTTCCCTCTATATACATATATATTAAAAAATGTTATAAAATTAAATATATCATCCCGTGAATTTCTTACGATTTACTATACACGTTATTTATACTTACGAAGTACAAAGCTGGTGAGCATTGTTCCGCCTGTTGCTAAAGCACCGATAAATTTGAGGACCAAAAATAATTCGTACCACGGTGCATAGGCACTGGCCAACCCCGTTGCTGATTGTAAAAGAACCGCGATAACCAATGGAATTTTCCTTCCTACTCTATACGGGTGATAAATAATTTCAGGACATAAGGACATATTTGAAATGAATTTCGAAAAATGAAAACAGAAGTGATTTTAGTATAATTTTTGTTTCAATTCTTGTTTCTCGAGGCCTACACACATAAACAAAAGAATCATTGGTATTCGCACCTGTCAGCTATTATTCCGAATATCATGTTGCCTATGAGTACACCGAGCATTGTACAAGTCTGAACAATATTGGCTAGTGGTTTTCTATCACAAACCAAATCCCACTGCGAATAAATAAATTTATAGTATAGTTGTTTTTCAATTTTTAGGTATTTCGATTCCTGCTAAAATTATTGGATGACCACCTGAGTAATGATAGAATTCTCAAATACTGAATTATCGTATTTGAATTGAGTACATTTTTCGATCGTCCCATTCCCCACGTCAATTTCACATTCCGAACTGGTTCCCTGAGAATCATAATTCGACGGTAGAACACAGTCAAAGTTAGTTGGCGGTGCCAGAAAAATGATGGAAAGTTGGTGCCAAGCAACTGGAAATTTCACCAGCGAAACTGAAACGGCAATTATCATGTGCCAACGCCCAAAATTTCCCATAGCATCTTGGACCAGATCCTTCCCACTGGCGGACTCATCTAAATTGTTGAGAAAAAAAAAGGGAAAAACTTGAATTTGACTTCAATTAAGAAACAATTACAGTTTACCTATAATGAGAAATTGGGGAATGGAAAATGGATAATTCTGTAACCAAAATCGGATAAACAAAGTATATCGATACCTACTAGCTCCAATTTTCGTAGAAATTTTTTGTCCGTCGTACTTTTTTTACTAGACATCTTCACGAATATTTAGACATCACGCGACAAACCTAAGTTCACGTCCGGACATGGAGATCGAGCACAGTAAAACCTATCTTTTGTACGAGAATCACGTAAACCTCATAACATTATTCAGTTTTATGATAAATGATCGCGCTATTTTGGTTTGAACATTGCGCTTATTAGTGGATATTATTAAGAGGGCATGTCATTCCTCAACTGTTTTATCAAATGAAATGTAAGTTCATTATCAAATAGAAATTTTAAAAAAATCTACCGAGTCGTTATTCGGAGCGACCGAACGAAGAATCAACAAAACGGAAACAGAATGACTGTTGATTTTCCATTCTTCCGTTTACTCTGTATCATCCTTGACTGATTCAACGTGAAAAATTCGTAGAATGCGGAAATTTTCAGCCCCAATTCTTCGAATTGTTCACAAACCAGTTCCGATTACATATAAACGTATCGCAACAAAATTCAAATCTCAATGTACACGCAATCATCAATTGAGTTTTCCTGCTTCTGAAGGTTGTTCCCAAGAGACATTTGATATTATACTAAGCTAACTCCGCCTTCGTCATTGCTTTTTCCGATGTGCGAAACTCCGAAATCCACGTACATACCTCGCGAAAAAAATATCAATTTGAGAATCAAAGTGAATTTATACGTTCGAAATAGTTATAGGCTACATATTTAAGACCGAAAAAGCGCTGTTTCAAAATGTGTCCATTATTGTGAGATTCAGTCAAAACCTAAGCAAAAATGATGTGGATCACTTGTTTGCTAGGCAAGTAGTTTTTGAGATACACTCATTTATAAGAAGAAAATGTTGAAAAATGTGAAAACCTCAACCAGCTGTAGAATGAAAAGGAATTGTCGTGCGGCAGAATAGAAAAATACGCGTATACTTTAACACGTACATATTACGAATCGAAAGCAAATGAAAGTGGTGAGAGTTTAAAAATGTGAATTTTATATGGAATCCTTCATGTATAAAAAATATCCAATAGCAATAAATAACTCATCCAATTATTACAATATAATGAATTGTACGCGAGTATTACAGACTCGTGTGTCTACGGTGAATCGCGAGTACGTGATGCAACTTTAGACATACCGCATTTTAAAATTAGAATCATGATAGCAATAATATGTGCATTCAAGATCCGCTGATATAAAAGAGAATGAATTCAAAGAAAGACAGGAGAACGCGAGTATATTTATATTGAAAATTATCCAATTATACCTTTTTTATCCGTTTCTTCAGCCATTTAATTATAATTTATGTTCTATAATATACAGAATTGATTTCACACAGTGCGATCCACAACGCTATTCCACAGTCCGCACGCTGAGGTGCTTTGCGACAAACTTATACTACCAGTGTATATATTAAGAACATCAGAGGATGAATCGTACTCGTAGTTCTGTCTTACTGACAAAAAAGTTCAAACAAAAAATGCTATAATAGTAAGAATAAGCGATAAAACAGATTAAACGAAGGAAACTATATCACCGACTGTTCGTAAGTGAATCATTATCATCCACCGAGCAAATGATGAAACAATCAATCACAATTTCGTTCGTACGGTAAAGTAATGAGCTCGAGGTGGATGCTGTTACACGGCGCTCACGGAAACATAATTTTTACCCATTGTCGGATACATTGTTACTGAATATTTAATAGCACAGCCTGATAAATATGTACGTTGAGTGTTTGAGTGTAGAAGGGTATAGAGGTGCGGAGGCAAAATCAAGGGCTTCTTGGTCGAGGTCAAACCTACCTACAAAAAAATCGGCGAGCCTGTTCTCAAAAATAATAGGAGTCAATGCTTACTCGGCTGGACTACGTCTCACGTTCGATCGTGCAAGCATATTATTGTCACAAAAGCGTGGGAGCAACGACGCGGTAGGTGGACGGGGGACGACACCACCCATTCACAATCCCCTTACAATGTTGTTAACAAATGCATTGATTTCAGTATTTTCGAAAACACAATACATTGTCTCACCGCTGCAGATATAGAAAAGGATTACCATCACAGATTGCGAGTATTTTATTCATATTGAATAATGAAATGGAATGAAAAGCGAAAAACATTTAGATTTCAATATGTATATAGTAACGTCCAAATTAGATTTTCATTGACCATAGCATACGCGAGAATAATTATATTTTTGCTGATTTATTTTACGATAAATTGAAATGTTGAACATAATCTGTAAAGTTTTACAATAAAAAAAATTGTGCACAAAAAATTACTAAAAGAAACGTGAAATCAAAGGTGACGAGGCGCTAAAGTGATCCGCTCCACGTGAAATCCCTCATATACTATTAATGGTTATGATTGTTTATAATAATTCTATTGTGAGAGGCGAGGGGGCTCAAGTGATACAAGCACCGCGACATCATTCTTTAAGATAATCATTATGAATGAATTATTCGACAACGCATGTTACTACATTTTTTTCATGAATTCATGGTAGTAAACCTGCGAGGCTGCGAGTCGTGCGAATGATTGCAATCTGCATTGTTATCGCAATTCATCACTGCGCGGGATTTTCGATAATTCCAGCTGCAATATTGTGGAGCGGAAATTCTGAATTCTCCAGTTTTTGGCGATTAAACAATTAAAATGTTGATATTTTTTTGCGTCTTTTTATTTTACAATGAAAAACTTGAAGTTTTTTCGCGTAAAATGAGATAAGAAATTTTGTTGCAGCATCAATATTAACCGAGTTATCGATTTTTCAATTGATCCGCATGCCAATTTTCAACGCGGGCCGCCGCGCCGCGCCGGAGTGTTCATCTTACATTAGATTTTTCCAAGCAGTTAGCAGTTGACGAATTGAAAGTACCGTCGTCGGTGAAAAGATTGAATCTATTGTATGGCGTTTACGCGTAATTGTTGCATGCGCTGGTAAGCGACCGTGGCGCTCCATGTAGCGGGCGGCCAACTGAGCACGCCGGTGGCACACCAAGTGGTTGGGCGGGAAAGCTCGGCTCGATTGAAAATGGAGATAAATGGTATAAGGAAAAGACATGCATAAGCATACCCCCACACGCCGTCCGCACCTCTATACCCTTCTACACTCAACGATATGTATTATTTCGAAAATGTCAGATGAAGGAAATATCCGGACACGAACAGAAATATTTGAAAAACAAATACAATAATTGATAGTCATGCATTCAACAAAAAAAGTGTGTTATCAACCGTCGGTGAGGTAGTTTGATATTATCTACTGAGTACAAATGGGAACAGTCGGCAATAACAATCGTTTACGTATGGGAAGACAGTAAATCAGCTTAGTAGGTATAATACGAATAGCATATTTTAATTATACAAAGAATCTTGAAGATGGAGTTAAAACCGCGTTCACGTAGTATATACGTACGTATCATATTTTCTACTGCTTTTGTTTTTCTATTTTATTTAATTTATTTTTCTTTATTTTTGTATTCGACATTACGAGAGGTAACGATCGACGGACGTCATTCATTGTTTGCCCGAAACATCGAAAACTCAGTGTCTGCAGTACAAGAAATAAAAAATGAAGAAAAACAAAACCGGCGCAAAGTTAGAAAATAATACGTAAATATGAATCGAGAGAGAAAGAAACTCATAAATAAATGAATGAATGAATAAATCTGTTTTTGTTGTTTTGTTTCTTTCTTTTTCATCGCTATTCAAACCTCCTTATAACGCAATAAATCCCGTTCTATTACACACGCAGGCATTGATTTATACGTACGTGGTATAACACCATCGCAGTATTTGCCTTAATCTCGTCGTTAGCAGAATATTTTCTCTGACCGTATATATGTCACAACTATACGCACATACAAAGTGTTGATACACATATGTAAAGTATATTATATAACATAAAGCATACACGTAACAAACTTGTCCAATTAAATGAAATACTACATATTAATTCTAAATTTATACCCTGAGCTCGGTTTGTACAGTATTGGTAACCATTATTTTTTTTTTTTTTTTATTCATTGTATTATTCAATTATCGCAACGATCGAAAAATAGTTGATGTACAGTCAGGCGAGATAATTTTGAAATGGAAATCAGTTGAATAAAGACAAAAATAAGACCAAAAATTGTTCATTCTTCAACTCCGGCCGCAAATAGGAGAAAAAAAATTGAGCAAAAAACTTTCCACCGCGCAGTCTATGAGGTATAATATAAATATAGTGGGTACTCGCTGCGTATACTATATTCAATATAGGTATACGGCGGTTCTGAAACATATGTGTTCCGAAGTACGAAACCACACAGTTTTATACACTCTAGCACTAGCATTGCGCGATGTTCTCTCCCCGGCGCGCAACAAATTGGCTCATCATTGCTTATAAGCATTGTCTATATATGTATGCATGTAATCTTGATTTGTGTGTCCTGTGTCTCTGCTCTGTCTCTCTCTCGACTTCTTTGTCTGTCCCTTTTCTTTGTCTTTCCCACACTCTACATCTTTCTGTTAGCTCTTTGTGCGTATAGTTGAGAATGTTCGGGCCCATTGGCGTGCACATATTGCGATGTGTAGAACGAGAATAAGAGAAAAAAAATAAGAAAGAACAAAATCGCGTAAAAGAAGAAAAAGAAGAGAAAAAAAAAAATAAAAGTAAAACGGGAAAGAAAAAATGTATAGTCACTTAAAAATAGGACGACACATGCACACGTGGTGCCAATACGTGATGCTATCGCGTGCGGAGGTAAAAATATTCAACGACGTTAGCTAAATTTGACCTGGATATAAAACCCGATTGATTTTCTTTTTCATCATTCATTCTATTTTACCAACACCAGGTTTTATAAGTAGATACATAAATACTGTCATCTTCTTCTTCAGCGCGTTTCTGTGAGGAAGTTCATACACAACATTGGTGTATCTCTATCGGTACCTACTGTGCATATGACATCGACAGACGGCTCCAGGCCGTTGGATTCGAGTCTTCATGGATTTTGTAGTTACGTGTATATATTTCAGAACAAACTCAGCTCGATGGAACTCGAAAATTAGCTTTCTCGTTTTTCGATCATGAAAAATGAATATCGTATCGACTGAAACGTTTGATCGAAACGATATGACTACATATCACCGCTATATGACTCAATATTGTAATGATATGACAGAAAAATGTCATGATATGACTGAAGTTAGTAATAAGAGCGTAAATTACAATGATACGACCTGATTTCGTGACGATACAACTGAACGTTGTGGCAATATGACCTAATATCATCATGATAGAACTAAGTATGGTGAAACCACGAGAAATCATAATGATAGGACTCGTGGTGGAATTCAAAATCCTGATGGTATGGCCGAAGAATGTAGCTGCGTTTCTAAAAGCGTCCCGCCTCCGATTTCGATCCAAATTTGCACAGAGCTTGAGTTTTATATTAAAACAAAAACCGGACTTCAGCGCTCTTTCCGTTCAAGCTTCAGCTGCCGTTTTTCTATATTTCATTACACATCTGTCTGGCTATTACGTCACAATGAACTTTAATTTCCAGCACATTATTATAGTATAGAATGATAGAGCTTATCAAGTTGTAGCTTTCCATGGAAATGTATCGTAAATGGCGATAAATTGATACAAATACCATAAAAAAGCTGATCCAGTTGTTCTTTTTCATGGAGGTCTTTGGTACAGGGCGACAATCTGATGGAAATGAGCATTACCTTTGTATTATTGAATTTTATGAGAGTCGATATCCAAGTTCCACTGATAAGATTTCTTTCGTCCGCCAAGTAAATTGCGTTTCTATTTCAACTAATACAGCTAATATCAACTGCATCCAAAAAATAAATAGAAATAGTGAGTGAATCTAGATCTGTTAGGTAGACTGCTTTGTTCCAGAAAAATGATTATTGTAGCCCATCGAGCTTATGTTCGACCTATCAGCACTGAATTATTTCATGGAACCATTATTCGAAAGAAGCGCCGAAAATTGTTTCATACAGTCGCGCCATTTGCCGAATGGCCAGTCGTGCCATTCAAGCTTGGTACAAAATTTTCACGAAATCTGTGAAGGGACGCTGTCGGATGTATATCCCAAATGTGACGGTATGCGCGAGTACCATGATAAGGAAACGCCACGTCACGATGACACTACTGAATATCGCGATAAGGCCGAAGATTGTGATCATACGGCTGAATATCATTAATGATAAGATCGAAAATTATAATGATACGACTGAGAAAATGATGAGAAAATGCGATGATACGACCAGATATTATTGTATTATGACCACGTATCATGATAATACGACTGAACATCATCATGATACAACCTGATATGATGGGAACACCACTGAATATATTACAATCAGACCGAAATTCGTGGCGATACATTATGATGATACGACTAAATATGGTTATCGTATTATTGAATATCATAATGATACGACTAAATACGATGATGCTACAATCCACAGGCACGATTAAATATCATTCTAAGACCAGAAATTATGATAATACGATTGAATATCGTTATGATATGATTAAGCATTGCAGTGACACGTCTGAATATTCTGATATGATCATATGATAGCATAACAAAATATTATCATGATATAACCTAATATGATAAGCCTGAAAATTATGGCGGGATGACCAAATTTATCATAGCAAAACTCAATGTCGTTGAGATACGACTAAGTATTATCTTGATGACACTACTGGATATCTGGATGGCACAAGTCAATATCATGATAAGACCAAAAAATGTGATGACACAACTATATTACAAAAATGACTGACGAATATGATATTAGGTTCAATTATTCATTATCTTGCGACTGTGGTACGAAGTTTTACAATTGCGTATTCGATTTTAAATGAAATTCAAAATAATAATGCATAATAACAATAAAAATATCGATAGTAATAATGATGATGATCCCATATTCATATGTAGTACATGTGTACCTCACGGTATAATACGTTTACGATGACGCTTGGTAAGTGCTGCAACAGTCAACCTACCCTTCTCCCCCTACGAGCAGGTTAACCGGAGATAGGTTGAAACGCCCGTCAATTAATTACCCACAATTATCGACGAATCCAATTACAAGAGTACTAGCCATAGTTCTGTGTTGTACACAGCTATACTTCAGAGCGGGTAATGTTTCCTGAACAACATCGTTTTTGTTTATGTTTCGATTTCGTTTTCATTCTACATTCCGTCATACGCGGCGAATCTGTTGAATAATCAATCAATCGTCCCCAGTCGATTGATATTGTAATCAACAACTCTGCATCTAACAACCGGCTCCAATGACTAAAATTATAGAAATCAAAGAGTAAAAAGGAGGTAGGAAGAATTAGTCCACTACCAAACCCGAATTTCAAGCTGGTTTCATCGCCACTGGACCGGCCCCGCTTTCACGTAACTCTGTGTGCTCTGTGTGTTCGAGAACGGATCGATACCCTGGAAGACTGTAAAGACAGAGAGAACGAGACGGAGAGAGAGTGAGAGTGAGGAAGAGAGAGGGAGAGAGGGAGAGAGGGAGAGAGGGAAAGAAAGAGAGAAAGAGAGAAAGAGAGAGACAGAGAGAAAGAGAGAGAAAGGCAAAGTAGATATCCTCGGGGGCTGATGAAATTAGACGTTAAAATATACGCCAAAGTTCTGCTGAGAAGGTGGTAGAAAATGAAAGAAGAAAAACTGCGACTAAATATCCGCAGAACAAAAATGATCAAGTTATCAAATTTGTTCGTTGTCTATTTCTGCGGTTCTGCCGCATTTCATATTCTGTTGACTTATGTAGATGATATGTGACTATCGTATAAAAATCCATTAACAATGATAAGATATACGCGGAGGTGAAGTACAGGTGCGAAGCTGGAGTTAGTAGTAGCATCAGCGCAGATGGTCCTACTGTGCTTCACTAGTTATTTTATTATCGATGGTAGTTATTGTTCATGTGATATAAACTCGAGTTCCGAGGCATAGTTTGCTCCTCTGCACATTTACATCGTACCTATATTCCATTGGGGAAAAAGAAAATCATGAGCACAGACGTGAAGCGCTCACCTACAGAACACAGGCCACATAAATTGAATATCGTGAGCCCAGAGCCTAGACAACGAGATTAAATGATTATATGAGTATAACCACACTAACGGAGAATCTAACAGATCTAACTCCATCATTCTATTTATGTAGATGTACCTAGGTACGAGTATCATACTCCTACTTGATTATATAGCGGATTGTAACTAACGACTCAACTGTTGGCTGGGTGGTGTAATCCAGATCAAAGCGGATGAAAAAATGGACAGAATATAGCCAGTCATATAAAATTTGTTGCCACTCTATCCACCGATGTTATGAAAACACAAGGAAAGGAAATGAAATGAGAATTCAGAGATTTCAATGAAATATTTCCCTATCTCAAGGTTTACATTGATTGTTCATATCGTATGGTGGATATATAAGATGAGTTATGTAGTACATACGTAAACATAGACAGGCTTGATGCAGAATTGTGTATAATAAATTAACACCGCGGCAGTCAAGATCTCGAGGCAGCAGAGCAAACACGTATGTAAATACTAAATAACATACGTATACGAATGTATACCCAGAGTGTTTGATTGTGAGTACTGAAAAGGTTTACTGTCCGTAAAAAGAGAAAAATGAGAATACGAAATAAAAAACAGCCCAAAATATGATTGGCAATAGGAGAATTAACACACGTTAGCCACCCGTTAAGAGCGTGCAGGCGATTGGCTGTATCGGCCCGTTTTTACCGGTGATATTCGTCTTCGGGTGAAAATATCCAGCAACTTCAGGTGGTCACAATCAAGGACGCTGGATATACGAGTACATAAATCTCGCATAATTACGCATGTAGCAGTAAACGATTTGATACTAAGATCGGCTGGGACAACTAACGATTTACAAATCTTCAGAGCACGCGATCGAAGCCTGCACATATATCCATTCAATTTTAAAGAAAAACGCAAAATTCTCCACAAAATCACTTCATAATCTCACTTGTACACTGACCATCAATTTCTGCGTTGAAGATTTCGAAAGGTTGACGAACAAATAAAATAAGATCCAGTATACTGATACTGAATAATAATCACTTGAGTATGCGGTTGTGCGGGATAGCGAACCCTGCCTACTTACTTGCTTGCAACGGTTTACGTCCTTGACAACGACCTCGCGTGGACAAAACCATTCCCAGCTCAATGAATCCGGTGTATCAAAGCGTGGGAATAGATATACATATAGGTATAGTACGTATTGTACCTCGTTCTTCCTATTTTTCATTTCATCGTCGATTTTTATTCATTCTTCCTGCTTTCATCCGTTCATTCACATATTTTCAAAACACTTGAACAGAAAAAAATAGAAATATTAATAAGAACAAAAAGGAATGACCAATATCTACAGTGAAAATGATATAATGTTCGAAAAATTGCAAATGAATTCGAATGAACGTTAGAACCTGAAAAATAGGGCACCGCCAGTAAGTCAACAAATTTGTTTAATTCTTCTAGAGATACCTTTTAGAAAATTGTTAATTGACCAAAGCAAAAAGTTGACAGTTAGAAAACTTAATCTTTCGGTTATTCTATACAGGCTTTGATATGCTAAAAGAAGGATAAAAAATTTTTGGCCCAATCGGCCCGGTAGATTTTGAGTGATCCTGTTTTGAAGATGTGATGTTCTTTTTTCTTTCTGAAAAAATAATACAGATTCAGGTTTAGGCTCCGCCTATTAACCTCTCAAGATCAGTCTTAACATTTCACATTACCTTACAATGAGTCATTAAAGAAAAAATATAAATTTAGGTTTGGGCATCTTACAATGATATAACTACTTCGCAACACAGGCATCCATAGAGAAAAACTAAAATTATTGTCCGCGCCTCTTATGCATAATCGATGTGACAAGAGTAATAAATTACAAAATGCAACTCTCACGGTAATAAAATAATAGAGGTTAACCTATAATATATCGAGATCCGTAAGTATAAATCTAGAACATTTTCGAATGCCTCCATAAAAACAGCGTGCACTTTAAATTCATCAATACTGTTTGTATACATATATAGTTTGAAATTGCCTTCGAAATCTTAGGACTTAAATCATGTGTATAACAGTAATTCTATGCAATAAGGAAATCTTGAACCTAAATTACTAATGTCTCTAATAAAGAGTTCTCCTTGATCATCAAAACTTTGACATTACCAAACAATATGTGGTTTTCATTTTGACCTGACCCTCCACAATCACATAAAGCCGAATCCACGATTCCAAACCGGAAAAGACTCGATTTCAGACTAGTGTGACCGTAACGAAACAATTACCATTCTTCTGAAAATGAGATTGGTCTCTACAAATACCCTGGGGTATTTAGTTTTCCACTATTTGTCCTTTATGCAATACTTATCAGAATAAAATTTGGCTGTGTTTTCATTATTCTGTCCACACCGAACATCGAATTTATCCAGCAACTACTTTTTCGACAAAATTCTAAAGTCAGATATGGGAACACACAGTTGAAGATATGTTGATAGAAACGGGGAGGAGAGCGCCAACTGACGGTAGCGTCCTGCGACTAAACACGACCGTTACTGTCCACGTCTAGTTTCAGATCGCAATAGTTTATGAATCGGTTGTCCTACAAATTGTTGGTTTCGACAAAATCACGTTATTTTTCAACAAGGGATATGATAATGCTGGTTTTTTGCAAATTCTCTTCACATTTGTCTTCGTTCTGTGTAATTCCCTGCGACTCCAGAGTCTAGAGCTTCAGATTACATAACACAACGTGTCGATGTAGGATATTATATGTCTGCAAGCTTAAACCCTGCAGACGCCTTTAGAATACCTACATACATTTATACCTACCAGCACCACCACGGTAACGTAGCAAAGTCGCTTTGAACCGTCTAAATATAGATGATAGTTGACTATTTTCGACGTGTATCACGTTTGTACTTGCACAGACCGATGGCTTCTTCGTCCATTCTTCGCTCCGTCTCGCTTTTACTCAAACACTTACGTTGGACGTTACGTCTTCGTGGAATATTTTTCAACAATTTTCGGAAAATCTTCAAACTCAGAGCTTCCAGGCCCAAAGCTTTGTGCCCATTTTTAGTACACCTACACACTAAATTGAGTTTTGACGATAGAGTCTTATCTTTTCGCCGCCTATTCTTTCACCTTTTTTTGGCTTGACCCAGTAAACTTCACCCATTCAACTTCTGACCCCTATATTGTCGTCCACGGGCAATCTATTATATACGACTTCTTAAATAAACTATTTCGAAACCTTGACGGCCCCGCCATCATGCACCTTTTTGTTGCGGCTGCTGATGCTGATGCTATTGCTGCTGCTGCAGGTCCATTGATAATTATAGATATTTCGGTATAGCGAATAGGTGGAGAAGGCGGAGAAGGGGATCCAGAATATAGAGCAACCATCTGCTGTCAGACGTAATGTTACAAATATATTCTCTCCGCACAAGAATTGACAAACTTGCTCCTAGCTTTACCCAACCTCGGACTTTTTCAACTCTCCTATTATTCATTGATCCAAAGGTTTGAGAAATTCCATTCCTGTTTCATGGTAATAGGATCAAGAAGTCCGAGGTTTAGGGTCTCGAGAGCTTTTTTTTGTTCTAAACAAATTATGAACCTAACTGAGAACTTTTTTCCTTTTTAGTATCTCAATTTGAAATCATTCGATTATTAACTCCGGTGACTCAGACATCATACGTATCGTATATTTTGGGGCAAAGACCTCGACGTATACCACTCACATATATAGCTTTAGGTATACCGAATCTATAAACTAACCAACACGCGATCGTATATAATATATATCTAGATAGAGGGAGGCCTTGAAAATACAAGTGAATAACATCCGAGGGTTTCGATTTCTATTACTTTTCAGATGGTGACGCGCGTCGCCACGGTTAATACAAACCTACCTGCATCAATTCTCGAAAAAAACAATTCTCTCCGAATCTCTTCGAGACTGCGACCACCAACCAACAGAACGACCTTAATACATGTACATCGTACGCCCACGTCCGTTGGTCGTCGAAAAATACGACATTAACGATCATAGCGCGCCGCCGGCGCATTTATGTATAACATATCATAACATAAGATAACCTAAAACTAAAAATAGTTGTCTAAATGGAATTGGCCCGGAAAATAATCCCTGCTGCAGACTCACGAATCTTCTCTACTCTTCTTTGACGACGATTACACGATATGTAATAAATGAATATCAACGATCAAAATTCCGATTTGAAGTTTTAAAACCGAAAAAATATTGATCCATTGAACAATTTCCGTTTGTAACTCTCGCTAGGAATAGGGGTGAAACGAAGAGCGAGAGAGAGAGAGTGAGGGTGGGCGGAAAGAGAGAGGCAGAGGGAGGAGATGATGCTTTCGGAGGTATTGATTTTACAGCCCGGGACTTTGCGCCACTTCGAACACAAACGTCTGACAGAGATACTCCCCTAGGTTCGCACAATTCACACACATGCATACATGCGCATACACGTATACACTCGAAGCTACTACTGGTAGAGGCGTATTCGTTAGTTCTTTCCCTCTCCCTAGAGGAGCAGATGAAACTCTGTGAAACTTTGATGCTGGTATGTACTTCGAAATGCCGATCTTCCCAGTACGGGGATAGGGGACAAATCAATGGGAGCTCGTTGCAGGATAATCATTATGTAATTTTTGATAAAAAGGATGTCAAGAAAAGCGATGTGATTTTTTCAAATGATCAGAAGAGCCGATTATTTTGTCAGAGAAATACGATCGACGAAAGTTGTAGCTTTTCGAAAACGCCTTTTCATTCGTCTCTGCCTGAAATATCTTTCGATAAAACAAACGATGGCAAAGAAGAACGGTGCTCAGTAAATAAAATCATCGATTCAAGCCCAAGTATATCATGTATCAGTCAAAACGAACCGCAGTTCAAGACTAACATAAAAATAAAGAAAGAAATCAAGTAGGTATACACATGAAATGAAAAAGTTTCCAGCTTTTCAGCAGCAAAGCTGCCCATTGATAAATGCAACCCCTCGAAAACCTTCAGAGTCGCTCAACCAACAATTCAACTTTGTAGTCATCGTTTTATTCTTCTTTTTCTCTTCTCTTCTCCTTTCTTCGCCACACCACTTATTATTCTTGCTTGTAGGTATTTTAAGCCACGTATACGTTGTCGAAGCCACGGAAAAATCGGATAACATTTTTCCCTTTTTTTCTTGTACTATCCATCTAGTCGTCTATCGCTCAAGGAGAGACGAGAAACATTGTAGATTGATAATATATAATGCAGGGTGGGTAAAAAAAATCTGACCAATCTTGAAACGTAGATAAAATCGGATCGCGTTGATCAAGGTCTTTGATTTTTCATAAACTGGGAGAATCTGGTTTTGTTTTGGCCCTTGGAAATTAGAAGAATTTCCGCTTGCTGCTGAGATACAAGCGTTGGCAGAAGGCTCCTCGAAAAAGTTCGCTGAAGGTGATGAAAGACCGTAATGTGTCAAGAAGTGTTCAACTCAATTTCCAAGCTTAGAAGCAATGTCAAAGATTATTCGATACAATTTACTATATGATTCGTTCGGATTACAATTTATGAGATCTTCGTTCTAGAACAAAGATTGAAATCAATTGGGACCGTACATGAACATTTAAACTGAAAGAAAGGAAGAAGAGAAGTTTCTGCTGTCATTCTCAGATACAATCTACTAGAATAATCGAAATTCGAATAATTAGATGATAAAGTCTACAGTAGACTAAACCCCCTCAATTTATCGTAAACTTGTAAATTGAGTTGTACATTGCTGGACACTATCTTTTATCATCCCTTGCAGCGACTTAACTTTCAAACCAATTTATTAAACGCTTGTTTTTGCGCAGCGGTAGCAGAAATATCTTCGATTTTGAAACGCCAAATGAGAGACTGGATTTTTCTATTTTTGGGCAAAACAAAGGTCGCTCGAATCGATCAACGCGTGAAAATTTTATCCACATTTCCCAACTGGTCTGCTGCGTATATCCGATCTTCTCGATTCGGAGGGTGAATCGAGAAGCTCGCACTCCTTGGTACAAGTAGACTCCTCGTGAAAAAGACGTATTCGAAATTTTAGTACCGGATTTTTTTATTGCTCATAGATTTCCTGTAACAGCTAATCGTAATATAGCAAATCCGGTGCGTTGGATGAGTGCAAAGCTCGTCGGTAAGCCGCACCCGTTGTTGTGTGCCTGCCTCACACCAGTTGCTAGGCAGGCTCACCGATGAGCACCTGCTTAAGGGGCATTCGGAGTCACCGCTGGCAATCTAACCTAGCTAACATAGGGAAAATTTATTTTTCATCAGATCTGAGTGAGTCTTGAAAAAGTGGAATGCTCGGCCACTTTTTGCCATCATACTGAATGAATCCTCCAAGTTTCATCCAAATCGATTGAATCGTTTGCGAAAATTTACGCTTCTCGTTTTCGGAACTGTTTCTATCGAGGTTTCTGTGCATTCAAGATAGCGAGTCCAAATGCCCCTTAACGAATACGTCCGATTCGCTACTTTGCTTTCGACTATTACGAAAAATCTACGACCAGTTGAAGAATACGTCTTTTTACGAGAAATTCGCTGGTACCAATGGGTGCGATCTTTTGAACTCACCCTGTATAGGTGTATAGAAGTACACCTCCGAGAGATGCCTGCATAAATCGTGTATCAACACGGAAGTACCTAGCTATACATAGCGGAATCTCCATTAGGTATAGCAAGCCAGGTAGCCGAATAGCTAGGTAGCTAGGTACTGCCGGAAGGAAAGGCTAATATCATTAGTCAGTGGTTTAGCTCCTTGTTAATCAGGCAACTACATACAAGCAACTACACCAATAGCGGAGTATCACGACTGCATCGTAGCGCTGCGCATGAAGAAAGATACGTAGGAATAGTGGGGAAAGAGAACGAAATAATTATCAACTAGTCCGATTAATAATAATAAATAACAGTATAATCATGCAAGGTTATAGATATAGGTCTTATATCTACTGAAGAAAAATGGCACTAATTTTAACGGGATTTCCATTTTTGGTTATTCTTTTCTGTTTTCTGTTTGAAGTTTTTTTCGTTTCTTGGTTTTTTTTTGGGGGGGCGGGTTCTCACTGTGATACGTCCTAGTACATGAAAGGATAGAGAAGAGGATAAGCATTGAAGCGAAATTGAGTGGCTTATATGGTTATATGATGGCATGCAGCCAGTCACCACGCCGCGCCGTAGCGAAATTAACAACATTAGCCACTTGGTTGGCTGTAAAGAAGCCGCATGCGGATATATATGCCGGGTATAGACGTAGTACCTATCTATGTGTATAGCATTTAGGTGTGTGTGTACTCTTTTATAGTGTACCTGTGCATGGAAACTGTATGTGAGGTATAGGTAGGTATCTGAACAGTTGAGTGAGCCGAAGCCGAACGGAACTGAACCGCGAATGACGTCACAGAAGGCACCTACCTACGTCACCCGCGACAAAAGCTATATGTATACGTATGTACATACATTATACCTATCTAGAGGCTAAAGTACATGAAATATATCTATCATATGCGATAATTATTGATCTACGGGATATTTATGTATAGTAGATATATGGCGGGTGATTTTGACGAACTTTGAAAACTGCAGATTTGAAATTATCCCATGTTTGCATGGAGACCTAACCAATATGTTTTCCTCAGAATTTATCTTCTGAACAATTTTATCGGTGATATGAAAATGGTCAAACTGTACCATAAGAATGTACAAAGATGCGTGTATAATTGTATATTGTCTATCCCCATGCCGAATTTTCCGCTCTTTATAGTAAAGATGAAAACCTTCATATTGCAGTTCAATTTCGATGATTGCAGAAGCTTCGTCAAATGCATTTCTCAATTGAAAATATATTTTTTATGATCATTCTCAACTGTAATTGTCACCAAATTCCAGTTTCATTTCTTCCGCAATTCCATATCATTCCGAAGGACTGTAGGTATACCTGTGATATCGTACGGGATCCCACATAATCGCAATTGGGAAACTTGATGAATCGATATTGTTAACGATCATTTTCCAATCAAGTCTTTGTAAGTCCGTAATATAATGAATGCGCACAGTCGTTACCGTCTTCTAAAGTTACGTACGAACGTTCAATCGTTAATTTCGATCAATAAATCGCGATCGCATTTGAATATTATTGGTTAGCAAACGGGCTGGGATCCGAGATCCGAATCGTGCAAAAGTTTCAAGTCTCTGTATAATGTCTGATCTAAACTTTGGGCAGAAGTTAAAGACAGAATGAAAAATGAAGAATAATGGGTGATGACGGTGAAAACGTAAATTTTTATTCAAAATTGTGCATTCAATGAATGAACGTGCGCCTCTAACATATTAGAAAACGGAAAATTTACGTATAATGAAAAATTTCAGGGAAAAATTGATTCCTCGAGAGAAATTATATGGAGCCCATCAAATAATACGTAACGCTTGCGGGGGGGGGGGGGGGGGGGGAGTTGTTACGTTACGAATGATGAGGGGTAGGGGGCGTAGGCAAAATGTACATATAACGTCACTTAAAAACCCTCTCTGAGGAAAATCAAAAACATCAATTTTCGCACATTCGATATAAATTTTGAAATTGTTCTTTTCAAGAAATTTGGGACTGGCACCCCGAGGAAGATCAGCGTGGCGCCCACTTAAGGTCACGGATATCAACTGGCAACTAACTGCTGGACGAATCTGAATGGGTATAAATGTACAAGCGCATATGACTATGAGAATTCTGAATTTAAAGAGCTATCCTTGAGCTTTATCCAAAGCTAACGACGTGGACGTAGAAAGTTTCGTAGCTCCTTGTTTTTGTATTTTTTGTATTTTCTTTTTATTTATTTTTTCAATTTTTTTGTATTCTTTGAGTTTTTTGTATGCTTCTGTACACCAAGCAGGTAGCGGCGCCCCTACGAATCTGGCGCCCCGGGCGAACGCCCAACCTCGCCCTCCTTTAACGCCGGTACGGGGTGGGAGGGGAGGGGAGGGGGACAAAACGTTGTGTTACGTATTACTCGAACAAAGCTTGAAGTTGTTCTCACTGAAAATTCGCGGCAACCGACAGTTCCCCAAATGCAGCTAATATTCAAATGGACCGCAATCATTGATCTCATACCTGTGGCGAACAGCGCTCAAATACCTACAACATGTTGCGCGGCAGACGTACCTACATACGTAAGTATGTATCACGATCTCCTCGATGATCGGGTAGTTCAAATATTCTCCAACTTGAAAGCTATCGATACCTCAATCGGACGTCTCGTCAAGGAACTTCAGTCTCACGTTTTCACAGGGAATCTATTTCTCAACTTATATTTCAAGCTGTCAAACTGCCCCCCCCCCCCCCCCCCCCCCCCCGCCAATACAAGGATTCAT